>CM034704.1:23263124-23282652 GCA_020142125.1 Phrynosoma platyrhinos
TCACACAACAACAACAACGACAACAAAAAACCCACCACTGCTAAACGTACACAAGCCTTCTCTACTTTTCACTTTGGCACCTTTACCAATCTCTAGTCCCCCATTTTCCAAAAGGAATTTGCTAACGTACAGACAACCTGGACCTTGCTATAGTGCTTGATCCATTGCACAATGCACCAGGTAGAGTCACACCAGTACAAAAGGGAAAACATCACAGTCTATTTATTAAATCCAAAAAATAAGTGTGATCCAGCTGTCAGGGCACTGGCTTTGCAATTTCTGAGGTCAACGCAACGCTCCCATGAATTGAATAAACATTCATGCTGCAGGCTTGTTTCAGAGTGATTGAACCTAACAACGTTTATAGCTTATTCTAGGTAGAGGGATTTCTCTTTCTCTCTCTCTCTCTTCCCTTTCCAGAGGGATAGGTGGAGATTGATTAAACTGTCATTTCTTTCTTTCCTTTTTTAAAAGTTAGTTGCTGAAATATAACCTGGTATTTTTAACAGCGCAATTTGTTTAAGGAGACAGTTTCTCCATAAAGCAAGCCAGCTGAGGATTTTAAAGTAGGGGGAACGGGTGCAGGGGAAAAGAAATGGAGTTGCCGCAGCTGTACTCCATCACCAATTCATGGTGGGAAAGGCAAAAATAGCAATAGAAAATAAAAGAAAAAGCACCCTATCGGTCATCCAAAAAGCTGAGCTTTAGATAACATGACTCCCAAAAACCCCACACCAGCATAGCCAACTTTAGGAGTCTCTGTACTGTTATATTTGGAAAAACATTTTAGGTGTTTTATAGGGGAAACTTGTCAAATTGTAGTCCCAAATGGTAGTGCATTTTCAAAAGCTTGTATAATATATTTTATGCTTTGGTCTAATAAAGGTATTGGTGGTTGTGGATTTTGCATTATTATTATTATTATTATTATTATTATTATTATTATTATGTAATTTGCTGCATGGCTGACATGTCTATCCCTGAATATGTTTAGCAAAGGTGCAATGTGGTTATTTTTGCTCCCAGCATGCAGGTTCTTCTGCTTGTTTTAAATTTTTAAATCAAATAATAAAGTAGATGTTGAAATACGTGTGCGCTGCCCAATTTTGCTAAATATAAAAACTGCAATATAGCTAGAATCCAGGTCTGTATGATAGATCGCTGTTTTGATCCACTGTGGCGAATCTTGTAACAGCTAGCACCTGCGCTGTTAGGAAGGTTTGGAAATCTCAGCAGGATTCCCATCAAAATTACAAACTTTTAATGACTAAAGTAGACAGGAAAGCATTTTCCAGTTCATATTAGTCACCGTATAGCCACAGGGAATAAAACTGAGTCAAGGTTAGCCAGTGTCAGAGTGTACCAAAATATTCCACAGTTCTCCTCTAAAAGTTGGAAAATATGCTGCCGCATTGATAAAACATTCAGAAAAATCAAAATGATTGATATCGGACCATTACAGGTAGCATTCTTTTCTACATCAGCTCCTTAGGTGACTGTGTCCCTCATTTGCATAAGCAATTGACCTGTCATTAGCAGATCATTAGCAAAGGGAAGAAAACATATTGAGGCAACAATGCAAAAGAAACAGCTGCCAGGCATGTATCGTAAGAAATCCAAATTAATTCAAAGGGATAGCCAAAGAAATAGTTTGCATGTTGATGTTTTTATTCTTTTTGAAATGAGGGTTAATTCAAATTATTACAATGACGATGATGAAGATGATGATGACAATACTATATTTGTATCTGACTGAGACTGTGAGCCTGGTACTACTTGTGAATGGATAGAGCTGGGTCTTTAGGCTTTAAAGCCACCTCACATATGTTAGCGTAGCCTATATACCTCCCATTAAATATATGGTTTCATACCTAATATCTAGAGTTGAGCATATTTTGGGGTTGCAATGGCCTACAGAAAGTTATACATGTGTAGGAGTCATGCTGACCAGAGGACATGTGGAGACCTAGATAAAATTAAGGAGATGGGTTTGCTGAATCGCTTCCCCGCATGGCTCCTTGCATTTCTGCTTGCAATGGAAGTCCCATCAAGTCCCATCAAAAGGCAAACAATGGATGTACCTTTTATCCCATCTTATGATGATGTTCCTGAAAACCCTTCCTGCCTGATCATTAAGGGATTGTTTCAGATCCAATCCATGTGTTGTCACTCTGGAGCTAAAGCCATCATCTGTTCCAGACCCTTTTGTTGTTCCCCTGGAAAGGCCAGCAAAGCCTTTGTCACAATGAATATCACATAATGCACCACTTCAGAGTATGAAATAGGATATAAATATCCACCCCAGCCCTAGTCATGATGTTTACAGACCAGGATCACCTTGTGTAATCCTAGGACTCTCTTTGGGGATGGCAAATATCACCCTCTTTAACCTCCAACTTTTCTTCATCCAACCATCCATACCTTTCTTTCCTATATCCTTGTACAATGCTTAAGCTCCCCTTGGTTCTTATATGTGTGTGTGTGTGTGCACCCTTACAAATTTCTAAATAAAATACTTTATCTCCTGAAATTGGAATACTCTCTGCAGTTATTACCAGTATACATAGGTGAAAAGATCCCTGCTGTTACCCTCCTCTCACAGGCCTCCTTTGAGCTATAATTTCCTCAAATTTCAAGGATGCTGGCATTGCAAGTGGGTACCCTCAATACTCCATCCCTTTTAGGGTAACACATACAAAATCCAAACTTCCTTATCTTCCAGTGCTTCTCATCCTGATATTTGTCTCCTTCCCTTCAAAAGCACACCTGAGACTTCAGCCAGATCTGGGAGCCCCAATTATAATGCAGACGCTGTAGTCCCAAGCAACAGCTTTTCCTTACACTTCTTCCAACATTATTTTGTTTGCCTGCTGGTTCCTTTAACTTCTTCTAATTCCGGATTTTATTTTGTCTGTGGTGGTGATGGGAAAAGAGAAGCACTGATTATCTTTAATAGCCCTGGTGGCTAGGATGTCATTAGAGAGAAAAGGAAGAGATGAAAAAGATGTTCTGGCCATGGATACATGGGTGGCCCAGCCAATTAGTATCGTATGGCCAAGTAATATATCCATTCTCATCTCTCCAGGTCCAAATGCTATGGAAAGGCTAGAGCTGAAGCTTCAACCAGGAATAATTAGTACATCTTTAGTGTTACATTATATCTGGATATGTCATGTGGACTATTGAGGAGTTGGCTCATTTCCACTTTAAATGGCAAAAAAGCACACCTTGGTTTGATGGCTTATCCCTTCATTTTTGTATCGTCGCATCTGAGAAAGCGTCTTCTGAGAACAACAAAAGGTCCCCATGTTTGATACATAGTAGGCATCTGATAAAGGCTATTATCACCCAAGCATGGCTATTGAATGTAGTTTGGTCCAGTTCCATATCATAGGGCCATGACTCCTCTCTGGGTTTTATTCTGAACTTTAAAAGAGATATCCAACTGGATGAACATATTTTAGAGATAAGGCTTTGATTTTTCCAGTAATGTTTGTTTTCAAGAAGAAATGAATCAAAGTCCCCAGCTGCCATTGCATAATAACAGCAATTTTATAAAAGGTTTTGCAGCCAGTTATATTCGAGAGTTTCTTCTTCATGTCATTTCAGAAGTCAAGTCGATTGGAGAGCAGTTCCTACTGAAATTTGCACTTAATGAGAACTAGCAGCATGAAGACAGAACATCCATGAAAGGTAATGCACCATTAAATCTGCTTATATATCTTTGTGTGCAAAATGTTGATGGGGCTGTAAATAGAGACATATGCAAAGAGAGACATTGGTAAAAATAGACACCATTGCAAAAATGACTTTATGAATAGATAAATGGAACTCAGACCATAAGGCTAAGAGACTTGGAGTCAATACAAAAACCATCAGTGTGTGCCTGACGAGATTACAGTTGAAACACATTCGTGGAAATCACTTTCAAACATTTGATTTGAAAAAGCTTGCAAAAAAATTCTGACACAGAGACAGGCATCCTGTTCATCGATTACAATGTCATATGGATGACTTATTGCTGTTTGCCTTCAAGTCATTTCCCACTTACAGTGACCCTAAGGCAAACCTATCATGGGGTTTTCTTGGCAAATTTCATCAGAGGGGTTTAGCTATTGCCCTCCCTGAGGCTGAGAGTGTGTGATTTGCCCAAGGTCACCCAGTGGGTTTACATAGCCAAGCCAAGATTCGAACCCTGGTCTCCAGAGTCATAATTCAATGCTCAAACCACTACACCATTTAGATTTTCTCTAAAAGAAACTATTCAGATATAGAGAGGTTTTGTTGCACCTTTGAGACTAACTGGGAAAAAAAAAGATATTTGTACCATTAGCTTTCGCAGACTTTAGTCTACTTCTTCTGATGCTTATGGTGGAGTGGAAGCCACTGAAAAGTAATGTTGGCTACTGCAGAACCAGTCAGCATGAGTAGAACCCATGAGCTCTACAGGATACGTAGTTTTGCAAAGAGCTTCCCACATGTGGTGCCCAGGAATGACAACCCATTGCTTGCACTAAAATTTAGATTTTCTCTAAAAGAAAATATTTATGTATAAGATAGTGTACAGCTGGTTTGCCTGGAAGTCATTTCCGACTTATGATAACCCTAAGGCAAACTTATCATGGGATTTCCTTGGCAAGATTTGTTCAAAGGAGGTTTGCAATTGCCTTCCTCTGAGGCTGAGAGCATGTGACTTGCCCAAGGTTACCCAGTGGCTTTCTATGGCCGAGTGGAGAATCGAAGACTTAAAAACGTGGCCATTACATGAATTCACCTTTGCTACTTGCACCACACAAGGATGGACAGTGGCCCCCAAATCTACCTTTTAAGCCATGTATCACCTCCAACAGAGGAACCTCTGAGTCCTAGTCCTAGTCCAAACCACTCCAACAATGTCAAATGTATAATAATGCAGTGAGATAATTTTTAAAGATTGAAGAGAGAAAACAATCCTAATTGACTTTCAAATAACCCCCCAAAACCATGGTCAGAATCACAACATTTTGCAAAATGTCAAAGTTATGCCTTCTTTTGGTTCACCTCTAGCAGAGGAACCATGTTCTAGACCTGATCCTAATGCCTGGTGAAATTTCTTGGGGTGAAATTACATTTTTCTTTTTTGAAAAAAGATGCTGCCACAAAATAAAATTGGGTGTCAACAAGTTGCATACATACAGACATTTCCCTTGATTTCAGAAAGACAGGTAATATAATGATTGGGGTCTGGGTCAAACCATGTACTCATCAGCATGGCATTGCTTATTGCTGAGAAATATTGTTTGTTTTCTACAAAATTTATAAGTTAGAGAAGAGTTTATGAAAAATCTGGCAATTGCTCCAAAATCGTTGATGATTAATACCCACAAAGGACAGTGACAATATTAATGTTATTAATGATAATGACGATAATAACAACCTTTGGCAGCATTTGGTTCATTGTTTAGGCTGTCATATCAGCTACTGAAATTCCAGCATGCAGTGTGAAAAATGTATTTATCAATGCGTGACAAACACAGGATATTGGGGAAAGAGAACATTTTGCCTAGTGGGGATTTTTGACACAGTCAGGCAGATTAAAGCTCAATTGGATTACAACAGTGCAGCAGAAAACAAGAAATAAAATTAAAACTATAGCCTTCTAACTTACAGAGTCCCCCATCCACGTCCTTCCCCATACATTATTTTTTCTAGGACTATGTTAAATTTAGCATTTGTTTGATACACAATCATTGCAGTTGTTACGTATGGTTTAATTCCTATTAGCCATTATAACTTTTAATAAAATGGCTACAAGAGAGCCAGTCTGGTGTTGTGCTTTGAACATTGGACTACGTCTTTGGATACCAGGGTTTGATTCCCTGTGCCGCAGAAACACGGAAAAGTCGCCACCGCAGCAGAAAGGGTGCCTTTTTCCATCCCAAAAATGAGCAGCATTTTGTTGCTTCTTTCGGGAATGGAAAAACACCGGATCGGGGCTGTGGCATGTGGTTGTTGCGGCCCCGATCTGGTGCTCAAAGGGGCGGTGTGACACCGCTCCTTAGGGGCCATCTGTTTTGCCCCTTAGTTCACAAAAAACAGTTCATGTTGTAGTCTAATTTGAGGACTTTATGACTTTTATGCCCTTTATTTCCAAGAAATGTCCTATAACTCATATGCAAATGGGAATATGTTTATGTTAAGAAAATGTGCCGAAAATCTGAAGAGGTGCAGAAATGCTACTTTCACTGACACCAACGAGTTCAAAAAGATTTCTTGCTATCTCCACATTAGTGTATAGCAAGCTGAACAACTGTGTGGGGACCAGGAACCAATGTTTCCCCAGACCCGTCTCCTGTGGGCTGGGCTCCTCAACCTATAAACCAAAGTACCTCCATTTCCTCTGCAGTTCCTCTCAAAATGATAATATAACTGCCTGTCATTATGTTGATGGGATCCGAAGAGGAAAACAGAGATATTTGGGTTAGTGTGTGTTCTGGAGTGCTTGTGGATGTGGTATGGGGGTTCATTTTCCTTGTTTTCATATGATGGTGCACTTTCTGCATAATTTGGTGGCAAAAATTGGCTACAAATTGTGCTGAACTTTTTTTCTTTTTAAAAAATGGAGATTGATGGGCTTTGGGGAACTGGTATGAGTCTTTGGGGGCCATAAACATGATTTCCAGGGGACACATAAAAATTATGGACCCCAATTTGCCCACCTCTGGTCTATAGGATAAGGAAATTCAAATTCCTGGGCCATAGGGGAACGTCTTGCAAATGATCTACCGTGTTAAAATCCATACTATACATCATATAAAAATAATTGACACGAACAAAGCTGCATTATTCATTGTCTTAAAATATGTATAAATCAATTGACTTTGGGTGGAATTTTGCTGTGGGTGATAGGAAAACATTAATTTTACTCTTCCATGTTATCTGCTGCTGTCACTCTCCCTTTCAGTTTCTGTCCAGAAATTGCAGAGTTGCGTGGAATTAATAAAATAAGATAAAAAATAAAAGCGGGTGAGAGAGGGAGATGGGAAGAACCGTCCTTTTTCAAAACATCCATGAAAACGGTTGGCAGGGACATTCATTCTGGGTCTCAATGTACCCAAACTAGTTCTCTCTGTCAGTCATACATAATGAAGGTAATTGGGACAGAATCAATTAAGACAGTGGCAAAATTCCCAGCGCTTCAGTGGAGGTCGGGTTTGTCCTTTTGTGCGTTCTTCACTCTGCATCTCAAACAGGGGATTAGCACATTGAAACATGGCTAATTCACATGGCTTTGCTGCGGACGAACGGCAATGAACTTTTCACACATTCCAATTAAGGCAAAGGAAAGTAATTAATGGCACCCTCCATGTAATTCTCATTTCATACTTGGGAGACAAAATAATCATAATTCTCCACTATTTAAAACAGAGAAAGATTTTCAGACTACCCTGTAAGTTTGTTCCATTTTTCCTACTAATGCACTGCTACAGGTGTAATTGTGTCAAGAAGACACCAAGTAATGACTTCACCTCCCTGGATCTCTACCTAGATAAAATATACAGAAGGCGCAAGAAAAGGAACCTTCACATCACCATCTCTAATGTACCTACATCCTTGAATGTGAAGTTGCATGGAACAGAGTCTTAAAAGTGAATTTCTGCTTTCACACATCTGTGACTTAAATATTAGTCCTGACTAGAGTTGATTCACTACATCAATGAGATTTGGACATAAGATTTTATTCGTCATTCAACAATTGAGTGAATGGGTCTATTCTAGTTGGGATTAACCAACAGTCTAGGTGTGTTTGCTTTACGTAGATAGGTGGGCCTTGACCATGAAAAGTTCTGACAAACCACTGGTCTATCTACATCAGGTTCCCCCAGTCTGACACTCTCCAGATGTGTTGGTCTAAAGCACACATTGGCTGGGAATGATGTGAGCCTTTATTGTGGATGTTTAGCTAGATAGTAGTGCCTTTCTATGTGTCTAGCCACACGACACCAGTTCGCTTCCCATGGGAGATGGTCATAAACCACTTTTTTTTTTTATAGCTGGGAAAATCTATTCAACGAAAGATTCACTTTTACAACTGTCTCCTATGGAAAGAGAACTGAAGAACTATGACGTCATGTGGTAAGGCACATAGAAAGGCGTGAATATCCAGCAGAATTTCTGCTTTCTTTCCTCATATAGTAATCTCCTAGGTCTAACACGTGATGAATCCACTACCCTACAATTGGATCATTGGCATGATTTGGGGCCAATCTTAGCCCCCAAAACATTTAGCAAGACCCTCAATGCACAAAAATGTGAAAAGGCCTCCATAAGCATTCCAGATCCAAAAGCACTCCAAAACTCAATTTTGCCTCCTGGCACCATTTTGACACCACTTGATGTTTATTTCCTGTGCATCACACACACACACACAAATGCTGATTGCTACTCAAAAAGAACTACATGCAAATTTTGCAAATGATAAGTTCCAAATTACACAGAATCTTTGAAAACTGCCTGGTTTTCAAATATTTACTTGCAGCAAGAAGAAAATTGTGAGAATTACATGTGACTTCCTTTGGGAACAAAAGTGCCAAAGAGTGCCATCCCTTTTCTTGCTGCTCCTTTTACCAACTGGGCAGGAGCCCTCCATTGCATAAGACTATTTTTCCATTAATGCACTCATGGACTTTTATCGAGTTCATCACTGTAGGGATATGGATGTTAGATGAGATGGATTAGGGTCTAGTCAGGCAAAGCTAGTTCCATATTCTAAGAAACAACAAAAAACAACAATGAGAACCATGTTGGATACTGAAGGCTTCCCATTCTCTTTTGAACCTAGGGATATGAAATCTCTCAGTCTTGATTTTATCAAGTTTCTCCCAATTTCATCTTCATTTTCCATCCACCTTGGGCTCTGACCTGAGTGTGTTATCTGTGCTCTCCTTCTCTCCTATTTCATTATGGGAGGCCTCCTGTACTTAGAAGAATCACTTCACACTGTTTTCCACATCAGAAAAACAACAACTAGATACTCCCTTTCTCCTGGGTTGAGAAAATTATATAACTAACACCTGAAAAAGGCTCATAAATGCTACCCTGGACTTGTCCTTGAGCCTCAACTTGTTCTTTCTGTTCCTTGAATGATCTGCATCATTATTGTCATACCAGTGCCTCACTACATCTGCCACACCTTTGTCCATTCTTATCTACCATCTCCTAACTCTTTGGGTCACACTTAGGTCCTTCAGGATATAAACATCTCAGAACTCTTTAGGATAACTCAGTAGCCAGAGAACAAGAAATGAATGGATAAACCAGTCAGTGAATGGATGAAGATCTGCTAAATTGTCCCGTTAACACCTAACTCTTTGGGTCACACTTGGGTTCTGCAGGATATGTACATCTCAGAGCTTTCATAAGGTAACTTCATAGTGTCCAGAGAACAAGAAATGAATAGATGAACCAGTCAGTGAATGGATGGAGACTTGCTTAATCATCTGGTTAACTCCTAACTCTTTGGGTCATGCTTGGGACCTGCAGAGTATGAACAAAAGAGCTGTTTGACAGCGGAAGACACTACCTTGGAGAGTGGTGGAGTCTCCTTCTTTGGAGGTTTTTAAACAGAGGCTGGATGGTCATGTTGGGAGTACTTTGTGTGTTCCTGCATGGCAGAGGGTTGAACTGGATTGCCCTTGTGGTCTCTTCCAACTCTACAATCTCAGAACTCTTATAGGATAACTCCGTGGCCAGAGAACAATGGATGAATGGATTTACCAGTTAGTGAATGGATGAAGATCTGCTAAATTGTCCACTTCTTATCTTGGCTTTGCTGATCTTGCATGAGCTGTTTGACATGTGTGTATCTATGAAATCCAATATTATTATATTACCCAAATGCCACATGGTTGAGCTTTCTCTGTAGAAAGCGAAACACATCTCTTTGAATTATGCATTCCATTTTTATATAATAAACGGATCTCTAACAACATAATGAAATTTCATATAAAAGCTTCTCTCCAGAAGAATAATCTTTTACTGGTATGAAATACCTCCCTGGGATTTTTGTCAGGTTTTAATTTCAGCGTGAATAAATAACCTATGACAGCGAGCTGGAGGAAAGATAAAAGGTGAATTTCATGTTCTTCCAGGCCACCTTAATGGAAATAATAACTACTTTAGTCAAAAACAAGTTTCCAATTAGTTTCTGTGAAACAATATTATCCCTCTTTTTTATAGCTGCGATAGCTCATTTTGAAACCTCATTTTGATAATATATAAACATTTCCAGAACTCCTATCTTCAATGGAAGAACGACAATTACTGACTTTGGTATTACAAGTTGCAAGCTTATTCAGAGAGAAAGGAAAAAAAAGTATTTTAAAAATTCTTTTACTGAGTTTTAAACAATAAAGGAGGAGGAGGAATCAATTTTAAAATCATCCTTCAATAGAGATGCCTTTCCGAGAACGCTTTATGTTAAATTATTGGATAATGACCACAAGGCACAGCCTGCCAAGGAAACAGCTTTCTAAAGTTATTAAATTTCATTCTTTAGAAAATAACCAGTCTTTATTGTTTTCTCCTTCCTGCTAGCCATTTCCTCTAGTCTGTATAATTCTACACAATGGAAAGGGAAAGACGTACAATGGTAATGCTACTTAAATTAAGCTCAAGGCTGCTTTATTTATTTTGCATTTCCAGAAAAAATGCATTTGGAGATGAGAGAAAGACAGAGGTAATAGGCATACCTGTGTTAAATAATTTGAAAGAATGTTTGGGATTGGAAGTGACAGAATAGGATTCATGTCAGTTTTTCTTTGTGATTAATGTTTCTGCTTGTCTGTGTCACCCATTATCAAACTGTAAGGCATTGATGAAATATTTAAAAAGAGGCTCATTATGCAGCATTATGTGCCAAAGGGGAAAATATTGGTATCTGATCATTGCACATAATGAAACCGTTGCAATTAACCAACTTAATGCAACACATTTTAGGGCAGAGGTAGGCAAGGGCTGGTCCTAGGATTGCTGTTTTTGCAGCCCTATGGACTTTTGCAGATCTCCATTTTTCTTTGGGAGTCCTCCAGGAGTGGCAGTTCAACTTTTAAATAGATTTCAGGGGCTGTATGTATGTCAGAGAAGGAGAAGATGAAGATGCCAACCCCAGATGCAGGCAAAACATCGGGGATACATCCTTCTAGAACACGGCCTCACAGCCTGAAAAACCCACAAAAACCGATGGATGCCAGCCATGAAAGCCTTCGATTTCTGTGATTGTTTCTGTTTTGCTCTTTCTTTCACATGTCTTGCTTGCTTTTCCTTTCACATTTTTGACAGAGAGACCTGGGACCTTATCACATAGGGAAAATCCCATGCAGAAACAGGGTTTTAAATAGGAAAAAAAAAAACCCACGAAAGCAGGTAGATTTTCAGATGACGTCGCTTTTAAACTGTGCTTAACTTGAACGGAAAGTAGTAATCCGCTTCTCTTCACTTTTGGAAAATCCCGATAGTAAAAAGAAGCGGCTTTTAGCTATTTTCCATTTGGGTTAAGCATAGTTTAAAAGCGACGTTGTCTGAAAATCTACCCAATTTTGTTGGATTTTTTTTCCTATTTAAAACCTCATTTCTGCACAGGATTTCCCCCATGTGATAAGGTCCCTGGAGTCTCCCACGGGCAGAAAATTGGCCCACAAACCTGGTATAGTTGCCCACCCCTGTTATAGAGGCTTGATCAAATGGCCATTGCCATTCTGTGGACCTTGGTAGACTTTGCTGGACACTAAAGTTTGGACCTAAAAACAAAAGTGTGTTAGTGTTTTCTGCAAATGAGAGCTTCCCTGGTTTTGATTACTGCTAAAGATACTAACAGGGACACTGACTGGATAAAACCAGATATATGAAAGTTAACAGGAAAGATTTAATGCACTTAGTTAATCATGAATAAGCTTTTAAATGGTAATTCAATTACATTTAAATTAGAAGTGGGAACAATTAACTGTTCCATTTATGTTTGATTGCCATTCAGGTTTAAAAGCACTGCACTAGGATCCTTACCAGAGTTGATTGTGGGAAGATGGGTACATCTACACTGCAGAAGTAATGTAGTTGGACACCACTTTAACTGCCATGTCACCATGCTATGGAATCCTGGGGTTTGTAAATTTGTGAGGCACCAGCACTTTCTGGCAGAAAAAGTTAAAAACTTCATAGAAGTACACATGCCTGAGTTTCATAGGATGTGCTACAGCACTTAAAGTGATGTCAAACTGCAATATTTCTGCAGTGTAGATTCACCCAATGTGAAGAGTTCTGTTCCTCTCATCCTTATCTTAAGCATGGGAGAGAAGATAACGGATTAATTAATTTTGGAAAACTAATAATAATAATAATAATAATAATAATAATAATAATAATAATAATAATAATAATTTGTTTCTATCCCACCCCTCTACTGAAGCCATCTTGCCAAAAAACCCTTCCCTTGCTTTCCTTTTCTCCCTCCCTTATAATCCTATTTACTTAACCTCTTCCTTTCATGGATCCCAGCAAGTCTCAAGGTTCAGAGGTTTACAATTCAATGTTCTGGGACAGATGAAAAACCTCTATGCAACGCCTGTTGAAGAACAGAGAAGACCACTTGGATGCAAAGAAGATCAGTCCCCTTCCAAGCTACTTACTATTTTTGCATATAAATATTATCTTTCCACACAGAAAATGCTTTCTCCTTTGCAGAAAATGCTGTGTTCTGTGCAAAGCATCCGCGTCTGAATTTTGCGCAGAACAGGATCCAAATTTTGAATTGGCAGTGGAAATGGTGTGATTTTGGAGACTTTCTTTCAGTGATAAGAAAAATACCTAAAATTTCTCATTGCTTCCTTCAAGCAGAAAGCCAGTGAAAAATTACATCAGTAATGCATGAGGCTACCTAATTGCTGGCTTCCTCTAGAGAACCTAGGGCATTCTTCTAAACTGTAGTTTTATTTATAAATCTACACAAAAGAACATAGGTAGTGGCAAGCAGTGTGTACTATCCTCTCACCTTTTTCATATATTTCTGTTTATAGGATTTGTTGATTACTGATATGTGATATCAATCTCAGAAGAGTTTATAGAAATCAATTATTTTAATTCAATAAAGAATAAAAAGAAAAAGAAGAACTATAAATCCCAGAATTCTACAGTATTGAGCCATGAGAGTTAAAACATGTCAAACTGCATTAATTCTGGAATATAGATGCCGTCTTAGACTGTAGCTTCAGTCTTCCCTAAAGTTTGCTCCAGCCTTCTGCATCCCAACAGCCATCCAGATGCTGTGGACTACATCTACCATCATCCCCAACCACTGGCCAAACTGTATGGGATAATTAGTAATCCAACACACCCGGATGGTTCCAGTTTGGGAAAGGATGGGTTTTGGGGTTTTTTTAGGTAGTTGTGCCCATTTTGTTGTACAATCGCCACAGCACTGGAATTCCTCTTTGCTTTTATAGAAACACAGATGAGATGCCTGTGAAAAATGGAATTATTACAAAAGTGAACACAGGAAGGGGAATACAAAAGCCAATCCAAAAATGGGGATGTTCTCCTCCCGGATGATTGCCATGTCCCTCATGACTTCTTAATGTTCTCTTTCTCTCTCTTTCGAAAAGAAAGGGATGGAATACTGCAACGATAAGCACCATATCACAAGCGGCAGAAGGAAATACATCTATGATGTTGGAACAAGAACGTGAATAAAAGAGTATGGGAAAGCGATGGGGCTACAAGCCGGATTGCACTGAGAGGAGAGAAGCAGAGTGATAAGGCGAAGAAAGGGAAAATGACATTTACAAATAATTTTATCTGATTTCAGAAATTACATGCTACAACTTACGCTACCTGCATGCCTGTGTTTTGCACTCTCAGAAAATCAATTCAAGTTCACAGCTGGACAAACAGTGAAGAGAATGAATCTGAATATGTCTACACATTTCTCTCCCCCCCCCAAAAAAAAATGAATGTTGATTTGCTTCTGTTAGCATCTCATTTCCTCTCTCTTTGAATGTTCTTGCAAGTGAAGCTGTATTTGCATGTTAGCCAAGGTTCCTGTGACAGCATTTGCCTGAGGATGAAACATTTTCCCCCTTTCCCATTGGAAGAAGAAGTGGAAGGGAGAGCAATTTATTCAGGAACTCAAGGACTAAGGCTGCCATCCTATAACATTTTGGGGAAGAATACACTTTCGTGAGAACAAGTCTCGATGAACCAGGTTATTTGAAAGACTGCTAAAGCAGTATTGGGAAATCATGTGGCTGTGGCTGATGACTTTCATTCCAGCCAAGTAGCAAATCCACTCTGAAATTTAAAAGTGCTGGACTCTACCGTGCCAAAGAGTATCAGCTCCTTGGATAGCTTCTTTAAAATTTGGACCAAAACCCAGAGCAGATTCACTGCCCCCCACTATTATTTATTTGATTATTAGCATACACTGGGTCTTTGATATCCACTGGGGTTTGGTTTCAGGACCCCCCCTATGGATACCAAAATCAGCTGTGGATGAACAAATCCCATTAAAGACAACGATGTAGTAAAATGGTGTCCCTTATATGAAATGGAAAAATCCAGCATTGCTTTTTGGAACAGTATATATCAGGGGTAGGGAACCATTCCCCTTTAAGGGCCGCGGGACTTCAGCTCCCAGAATCCTAAGAGCTATTGGCCAACATGGGACTATTGGCCAACATGGCAGAGGCTTCTGGGAGCTGAAGTCCCTCGGCCCTTAAAGGGGAAAGGTTGCCTACCCCTGGTATATATATATTTTTGAATATTTTCAATTCCGTGAATCTATTTGAATCTGTGGATTAAAAAAATCCAGTCATATGGAGGATTCCAGCCATTGGGTTTTAGCAGATGTTTTAATCCATGACTTTAGATATTTGCAGTTTTAGAGAGAGAATTTGTATTTTGCACTTTGCCATATTTGTAATTTTGGGTGTATAATGTGTGAGTTTAGATTTTAGGTCCTTGGAATTTGTGATTTCCATATTGACTGTCATCCTATTAGTGACATCCACATGTGAAAGTCCATTTGCAATTGAAGTTTGTGCCTAAGCAGTGTTTGCACATGGGGTATCTTTCTGCATTGTACACGGAGATGTAGAGGCATTGCAACCATGCATCCCAAATTTTGTTTCCGCATTCAGCTGTTCAGTTTTGCAATTCATCAATGCAGAATTGTCATGTAACTCTGTGAGTGTAAAGGTCCACTTCACCTCTTTGCTTTAAGATTTCACCCACAATCATTAGCTACACTGGACTCTTATGAAAAGGGGAAATTTATTTGGTTTTGGTGCCAAACTGAGTCCAGATCCCCAAGAGATATCACAGAAGAAACAAGAATTTCCTTCTAATGTTCAATCAAAATCTACCTTCTTGTAAATTAATAGCATTAGGTTTGCCTATATCCTCTGAGGCAGCAGAGAACAAAACTACATCCTTCTCTCTGTGATAGCCTTTGAAATATTTAAAGAGTGCAATTACCTATATCATTCCTCAATTTTCTCTTCACCAGGCTGAACATGCCTATATTCGTGAACCTTAGTGCACATGTTTTGTTCTCCATGCCTCCCAATGAAAGGGACTTGGAGGTTCCATATTCATAGCATCACCATCAGTTGAAGCTGACTTGATGGTGGTTAACAACAATGATCTGTAGCTGTAGTGATCAAGGTAAAAGGAGATCCCTCTCTTGGAGTCTGAGGAGCAAAAATAAAGGTAGTTACACTGCTATGGAGAAGTAAAATTAATTTTACAACTGTTGGATATTTCCAGACCTGTCATGTGCTTTCTTCTCTTTAGGATCTGCCTATATTCTCGGAATTTAAGATGGTGTTTGTCTGTCTAGTTCCTTTCCCTGCATCAGGATAGCAGTTAATAAATGTCATTAATGTCTGCAGGATCATTCACCAGGGATCTTTTTGGAAGAGTAATCACCATGTTGAGAAGTACTTTCTCATTATGGGTAATGGGATGATGAGCTGAAAAATGATCTCAGGCACTTATGCGTCTAAAAGCTCTCAGTCTGAATAAGCTGCGATAATTCAGAGATAATACCAGCAAAAGAAATAATGAATTTAGTAAAATGGCCATTTACTTCCTGAATGACATGATCAGTCATAGATTTTTTTGAGGTGTGCATTAAAAAAAATTGAATATATTTGTGGGGGAGACTATATTATGAAGCTGGTTTGGACAAACAAGGACAGTAAGGTGTTATTGATGATCTGGATATATCAATCATTAATTATTATTTTTTTCAGATCTAACCTAACTTAAAAAAAAATGTCCCCATTAATCAAACATAGGGTACAACATTATTATTTTCTCCAAATATAATTACGGCTTAAGGAGATTCAGGGGAAATATTAGGATATTTCCATTTAGGGATGGGTAAGAATTTCATTTTATTGATTTTTAATAGGTGATCAATTTTTTCACAGGAGGGAAATAACTTAAGGCATTCTTGCTGTTTATAATCAAAAATGGAAGAAACTGACAGATTTGGAGGTGATTGTTAAGGGATTTCATAAGTTGACTTCAGTCATTAATCAGAATGGAGGTTGCTGTCAAGAAATCAGGAGAAGACTAGGACTTGGAAGAGAAGTTATGAAGGAACTGGTCAAGATCCTAAAGCGTAAACCTACAATGAAGGAGTATCCACCATCTTCTGACTCCTTCCACTATCCCACACCTCTCACTGTTATGAATTTCTTCCTCGCCTTTAGTGAGAACCTCCATTCTTAAAATCGGAATCCATTGTTTTGGGTCCAATCCTATGGAGCAATCAAAAACAAACACACTCCATTACCTACCTGAGAAACATAGACTTACTATATAGTGTCCTTCAGAACCAGTTTGATGTCTTCCCTATCACCAAATCCCTTAGAGTTCCTCATGTGCGAATCATTACTTATTTGGCATTTTCATAACTTTCCCAATAGTTCCTGATGGCAACCATTCTTTTTGTGAGTTTTTGGCTGGTGGCAACACATTCCCCTTTCTGTGTTCGTAATATTATATTTTGTATCTTATTCAGTTCTATTGCAACAACTGCTTTTGCTTGACTATTAAAAAGAAAAAGGAAACAAACACACACGATGCAAATTTCATTCCCAAGAGAGCCACAAAACCCACTAATCCAACCTGGGGTTTATTTGTCTATTGACTACGGATTGGTTTTGAGCATGGCAGAACTCCCTAGAGCTTCAAACAGGATTAGAGAACAACAAAAGAAGCATTTATTTCAACTAGGATGTTAATTCGAGGCTTTATTTGACTTGTATAGCTGAATAGTTGGACATCTGGCTTAATTTTTGACATCCACAAGCTCTGAAAATATTGCTAATCTTTAAAATCAATATCACATTTAGGGGATTGCTGGCATGGTCCTTTGTTTGCAGCTATCAATTCTTCCATGCACCATTTCACAAGTCATTTAAACTCATACCAGAAAAAAGAAAGTGATTCTTTTTCCATTGATCATTCCCGGGGACCCATATACTCATTATGCTTTAAATTATGTTATCCTTTCTATTTACTCAGATATCACTGAAGGTTTTTTAGGGGAACAAAGCTCTACTAAGATTTCAAATAACTACAATGAAAGTGCTTGTTAAAAAAACAAACACACACACAGGTGAATTACATGGATTATAAAATTATAAAAATCATAAAGTTTGATAGGAACCCAAGGGTCATCTAGTATTCCCCCCTGCCAATACACTAAACCTTCCCTGAGAGGTGAACATAGAAGAAGAAGAAAGGAACACTAAAAAGATGCTTCCACTTGTGTTAATTTAGTCCACACTATAGAAATAAAGCAGTCTGACACTATTTTACCTGACATGATTCAATGCCAAGGAATTATGGAATTTGTAGTTTGGTGAGCTACTTAGCTTTCCTAGTCAGAAAGGTTTGATGCTCCACCAGGCTACAAATCCCAGAATCCCAGTTAAAATGATGTCAAACTGTTTTATTTCTGCAATGTGACAGCAGCCCTTGAAAAATGTAAGCAACTCTTTAGAAATGGATCCTTTAGTTTCAGGGTCTATCCTCAAGCAGCCACAGCAAATGTTACACCAAGCATGTATCATTCTTCCCTAACACGTGAAAAGGGCTTTTTCATGGCAATGTACAAGGTCTGGGTCATTGACATGGAAGGAGTCCATAGAAGGCCAGTTTAGATGCCTAGCCTGGACTGATAACCTTGACATCTGCTAGGAATGTGTGTTGGACAGAAGGTAACCTCAGCACATAGGCAAGGAATTCCTTTGAATTCCTTTGTATTACTTTGGCTACTTTTAGAATACTAGAGTATATGAGCTCTAAGCTTAGGGCTCCATTCTATTCAGATTATGGTTTGTTGTTTCAATAAAGTTGGGTACTTGGTCTAATCTGCATTGCAGAATTAATGTAATTTGACACCACTTTAACTGCCATGGCTCAATGCTATGGAATCCTGGGATTTGTAGTTTGTTGTGGCACCAGAGCTCTGTGACAGAGAAGGCGAAATGCCTCGCAAAACTACAAATCCCAGAATTCTATAGTATTGAGTCATTCTCAATTGCTCTGCTCAGGTTTTCAGGTTCAGGCCTGTGACCTCCCTGACTGAGTCTAAAAATTTGGCATGTCCTCTCCCTCTCTTTCTACTACCTTCCACCTATCTATTATCTATCTGTTCATCCATCCATCCATCCATCCCCTACTCATGCTGAAGACTGTGCCAGTTATTCTTTGGAAACAAAATGGGACTCATCATTTTGGATGTACTGGGGCAATAAAGTGAACCAGAATCAATACATGGTGATGCAGATTCACAGTAGACAAAATACAGATATTAGGCCAGAATCAATGCATGGGGATGCATGTTTACAGGAGAGGCATGCTTTGCAATTAAAGCATGAATAAATATGTCAAAGCTTTTAGAAATCAATATGAGGTTGAAGGAAGAAAGCATTTCAACAGTGTCTCTATAGTAATTAAGAATGACCTCCTTGTCAACTTGAGTATAATAAGGTGGTAAAACACGAGAGAAATAGCATGTTGTTATGCGCCAACAAGCTGGCTTTGACCTATGTGCCGTAGGAATGGGAAACCTTCAAAAAGCCCTGTTATAAATAGTGCTGCTCAGGTCTTGCAAATTCAGAGCCATGGGTTGCTTGAGCGAGTCAATGTGGTCTTCCACTTTTGCTACTTTTTTCATGTTACCAAGCATTGTCTTTTCCAAAGAATCATGACATTGTATGATATGTCCAAAGTACAACAACTTCTCTAAGGAGAGCTCAGGCTTTATTTGCTCTAGGACCCATTTATCTGTCTTTTTGACAATCCCTAGTAACAGCAGAATTCTCCTCCAGCACCACGTTTCAAATGCACTTGTTTTCCCTATCTCCTCTTCTCAAATTTTCAGTGTTCACGTCCATACATAGAAATTAGAAATACTATGATATGGGTGATCTTGATGGTGATTATTTTATTTCCTATTGATTTTATACCTAAAAAAATG
>CM034704.1:23282752-23299138 GCA_020142125.1 Phrynosoma platyrhinos
AAAGCATTGAAGTAAAACTTTAGTTGAGCACTTTGGATGACAACTTAGGCATCCAAAGAAAATGGTCAAGCAAAATGACAAAGAGAATGGAAACACAGAAAATAGAAGAGCTCTAGGCATGAAGGATTTTCAGTGTTTCATTCTTTGCAATGCAAGACTAAAGGAACATTTCATTTCAGGAGGGGGGCAGAACTCTTATTTCTCTTATTTGCTCCCTCCATGCTACATCCCTAAGGCAGATGGACTGCTCCAGTTGGTTCAGCATCATGTAATCTGAAAGTGAGCAGATGCCTTGAAAATGTCCTACTTGTTCTACCACTGGGGATGTGACTTCTGAATATAAAGCATGTTCTCTTCCATTGAGTCATTTCACCCTTTCTCATAAAGAAGTCTCAGATTTCTGCCTCTAGCGCAGCACTTAAAAGTGGAGAGATTCTGTGAAGAAGTGGGGAAAGAATGACAAACTTAAGCCAAGATAGCTCTGTTAACTTTGAAATTGATTCTTCTCTCTCCAGAAGTGGATTGGATATGTGACCTTGGCTTGTGTTCCAAAGTAATAGTGTTGATGCTCCAGCACAAATTTACTGGGTGAACTCTCCAATAAAGATCAGTGGGTTTTTCCCCATCTCTATACAGAATATTTATATTGTGGTTTGTTACAGCTCTTGAGCTTGTGAATGTGGGCAATAACCATAGATAGTGGGTAAGGATGGTGATAAAATTGTACAAAGAGCTGAAAGGTTGGCGTCGCTAACCACACAGTGCTGAGATGTTGTATTTCTAAGAGTGAAGTGCTACTGTTTCTAAAAGGACAGTGTTTACTGAGATGTAAACCTCATGGGGTTCAGTGGGACTTATTCATAGGTAAGTGTGCATGGAATTTCAACCTAAACACACACAAATGAATCACTGGTTGTGATTCCCATTCTTCCAGTACCCAGCCTTATTCAGTGCATATTGGATAATGGCTGGAATTCTGTTAGGGACATTTCTTGGTGTTGTTGTTTACTACCCTTGAGTCGATCTTGATTCATGGTGATCCTGTAGTTCCTGCAGATTCATACCCATGGCCTCCTTAATAGAGTTAATCCATCTTCCTCTCTTTATATTTCTCTGTGTCTTCCCTAACATTATTGTCTTTTCTAATGAGTCATGCCTTCTCATGATGTGGCCAAAGCACGACAGCCTCAGTTTAATTGTTTTGGCTTCCAGGGTTTGATCTGTTCAAGAGCTCATCTGTTTGTCTTTTTGGCTGTCCATGGCATCCTCAGCACTCTTCTCCAGCACCACATCTCAAATGAGTTGACTTTCTTCTATCAGTTTTCTTAATTTTCCAGCTCTCACATTCATGCACGGTAATGAAGAATACAATTGCTTGTATGTTATGTTATGTGCGTTATGCATATGTTAGGGACATATGCACATGTAATTTTCCTTTCTGTATGTGTATGCTTCAGCATGACACCATCTTTTCACAGTGATGGGATTGCATACTCCTGTGAGGCAAGAGGCTATGGTGATGATAGCAATGATGCTGGTAGGGTTTCTCATGTTAGACAGGCGTTTTGCTGAGGAGCCAGACAAAGGGGCCATAGAGACAGCCCCTAAGGAGCATTGGATCAGGGCCATGGCAGCTACATGCCACAGCCCCAATCTGGCTTTTGTGCTGCTCCAAAAAGAGTTGGCAAATGCCACTCCTTTTTGTAGCAGCAAAAAGTTGACCTTACAGCCACCACTGTGGCTCTTTTGCACCCCATTGGTGCAGCGTCTCAACATGCTGTGCCAAGGAAGTGCCCTGATGCCATGCACTGTGCAGTGGGGTGTGCAGTGTGACAGTGGTATCGGGGCAGAGTTGGGGCAGCCGGCGTGCTGTTGCCCTGCCCCAACTCCACACCTGGCCGGTCCTCATGGCTGGTCTGTACAGGCCCTAAATGTGCCAAACAGCTACTGGATGGCAGCAATAGTAGGAGGTGACATTGGCAAAGGGTCTCTCAGAGACAATGACAGTGGCACCATGACTAGGACTTGTTAGTGCTGTGCAGAAGGAGGAATGGTAAACCCCTTATGAATTTCTTTTATCATGAAAACCCTATGATTGCGTGACAGAGGGGCGGGATATATAGCCACCTCGATTGCATGACAGAGGGGTGGGATATAAATAAAATGTATTATTATCATCATTATTATTATCATTATTATTATTGTTATTATTATTATGAAAGAATCCAAAATGAAATAAGAGATAGTGCCAGAAGGTGACATTCCCAGGTTGTAAGGTACTACTGGGGTACAGCAGAGGACAACTACAAGTAGATCTGTAGCTAATGTAGCTAATGGTGCAACTGGACTTAAACCAAAAAGATGTTCAGCTGTTGACATGCTCAGAGGTGAAAGGAAAGTGGAAGCAGCACAACATGTATTATAGGAACATGAAATGAGAGAAGCATGAATCAGGAAAAAACTAGGCATAGTCAAACAAGAAATGGAACACATAAACATTGCAATATTTGGAGTGAGAGAGAAAAAATAGACAGGAAAGGGTCATTTTGTGTCAGATAATTGCACAGCGTTTTTACTTGGGAAATGAAAATCCAAGAAATAAGTTGTGGGAACCATACTTTGCCCACCCTTGAAGAAATGAAAATGAATGGGAAAGGAAACCAATTTTTCCTTAGCTCTGATTACTACCTAACAGCAATCTAGAAATACATGGTTTGAAGCCTTACAAGTATAATAAATATTCCCACTGAACCTTTTAGCCGCAGGAAGGGCGGTGTATATTTCAATGATCTGACTGCTTAGAACAAATTGCAGAGGTTTTCATCTCCAAAGGAAGTGCTTGTGCGTCGAGAGGGGTGATGGCACATAAGCTGACCGCAGACAATGGATGGAACAAAGAAGTGCAGGCTTGCGTCAGGTCACATCATTAGGAACGTTCTCTTGACTGTTCGACAGCAATTGCAAGGACAGAAATAATAAAAGGCCAGGGGAAGCTTTAGACAGGGTGCAAAAAAGGAACAAATTGTGATGTGAGACCAAAAAAATAAGATACATCAAACAACACTGGGATTTATACCCAGCTAACCATCAGGAGAGTGTCCTAATTGATTGAAGTGTCCCTTTCTAATTGCATGGGCCTGAACTCTTTGGTCTGTTCACTAATCTAACAGAGTTATGCTGGCTATTAATCTTGTTAATGGAACGGGTCCAGCTGTTGCAATTTAGGTATTCAGGCAGAATAGTGACTTCTTTCAGGGATGGAGAACATAAGAGTAGTCTACTGGGTCAGATCTCACCAGTGATTTAGTTCACTATCTAGGTCCCCATAGTGGCCAATTAGATTCCACCAGGAAATCTACAGGTGGGACATGGAAGCAATAGCCCCTTCTTGGTTTGTTGTTGTTGCTAACTGCCCTCGAGTTGATTTCAACCCATGGTGACCCCATGGATGGGACATCTCCAAGACTCCCTGTCCTCCACTTCTCTGCTTAGGTCCTGCAAATTCATACCTGTGATCTCCCCAATAGAGTCCATCCATCTATCATGAGTCCTTCCTCTCTTTCTACATCCCTCCACCTTTCCTAGCATTATTGTTTTTTTGTTTGCATCATGCCTTGTCATAATGTGTCCAAAGTATGACAGCTTTAGTTTTGTCATCTTGGCTTCCAGGAAGATTTCTGACTATTGCACCCCAATAAGCAATCTTCCATTTAACATTGATAATCCCAGCCTGATTACCCTAAAGGCACCAGATATCATCTGATCTTGGAAGTTAAGCAGAGTCACCTCAGGTTAGTACTTGGATTGGAGACCACCAACAGATACCAGGTGCTGTAGGCTACATTTCAGAGGAAGGAGCATTCCTTGCCTCAGAAAACCCTGTGAAATTCATGGGGGTGGAAATGTTAACAGGAGGGATTCACTCTTTAATATAATCCGCCCTGCAAAACCTGGATTCTGGATAGAATAAATGAAATGAACACCTACAATTTTATATTATGTTGGCAGGTTTGGGCTGCATCTGCACTGCAGAAATAAAGCAGTTTAACACCACTTTAACTGCCATGGCTCCATCCTATGGAATCCTGGGGTTTGTAGTTTGTTGTGGCACCAGACCTGTCTGACAGAGAAAGCTAAATATCTCTCAAAATTACAAATTCCAGAATGCCATAGCATTGAGGCATGGCAGTTAAATGGCATAAAACTTCATTAATTCTGCTGTGTTGATGCAGCCTAAGTAGCCAATGTGAATACAGAACAGTGATGGATAAGTAAATCTCTCTCTCTCTTTCTCTCTGTGTATACATACACACAGAGAGTTTGTGTTAACAAACAGAACTTAATAAATGAATTAGCAAAACATTTCATCTTCTGCCTTCTTCAGTTGCTCACAATAAAAGTCGACTGTGCAACGATCACTTTTATTTTGAGCAACTGAAGAAGGATGAAGGCAAAATGTTCCTTTTTTTGTTGTTGTTGCTAACTTATTAAATTCTGATTGTTAATCACTCTAGGCTCCACAACAAACTTGTCAGAAGTGCTGTCTGTTTTTGAAACACCTATAATATAAAATTTAGCATATAAAAAATGAATGGCCTTCGTCTCAGCCATGCCTGATTGACAAGGACAGACATGGTGTGGGAGTAAGGGATGTGTAAATATTTTCCTTCTAAGTAGGCAGATGGTAAGGCATTAAAGTAAGCCAGGGTAAAGGCTTTAAGATGTTTAAGGACCTCTAGGGCATGAAGATAATTGTGCATGACAACATTTTTACTATTAGTTCCAGCTCCCAGATAAATGCATTCTTACCTTGCAGAGGAGATACCATGATCTTACTTCTTTTTATGTAAAAAGGTCTTTGCCACATTTGAAACACAAACATCCACAGATATCCAATGGTTCTATTAGAGCGTTCTTTCTGTTTCTCTCCAGGGCCCATTCAAACTATACAAATACAGTACTATATTCCACTTTAATCACTGTGGCGATATCCTATTGAATCCCAGGGCTTGCAGTTTGGGTTGGTGCTAGAGCTCTCTGGCTGAGGATTCTAAATGTCCCTTGCTAAACTGCAAACCCCAGAATCTCATGGGATGTTGTTCGGGCCTTTAGAATGGAATATAGCACTACAGTTGTATAGTGTGAATGTGCAGCAGGATAAAATAAATTGCAGAGTCTTCTTTTACGTTTGAACTGGCGAACAATGTGGGTGTTTTTGGTAGAGTGATAGTGGCGAGTGATGTAAACTGGACAAATTTGTATTCTGAATGAGAGGATGACAAACTTTAGGAGCATTTCCCATCAGTGGTCTGAATCATGGTGTTCAAATCATACCTGAAATGAGGCCAATCTTTTATTTAATCCCTTCCACCACCAACCATCACCGTGCATGGTTGCAGAACTGGAAAAGTAAGATTTTTTTCTTTTTTAATAAAATAGAAATCAAAAGTTCAATATTGAAATTAAAGGAGTCTAGTGGCACAGCATTCATCTGTCCCCAGCAACACCAGATAAGCAAAGCTATCAACCAGCCTCAAGGATGTTTCTCCTTTTTACCAAACAAATAAACAAGCAAACAAACAATCTTTTATGAAGTCTTAATTTTCATGCACACCTTTGGCTTTAATGGTTCGGTCACAAAATGTTCAACACTGAAACACTAATGGGGAATAAATTAACAGTGAATGGGACAATTTCCAGGGCTCTGGTGCTTGGAACTGAACCCAGAATGAAACTGATGACAAGGCAGATGCACACTGTAGATTTAATGGGATTTAATAGGATAGGAATAAAGTCTACAGATAGGAATAAAGTCTGCAACTAAGTGTTGCAGCTCATGATTCAAGCTACTTGATCTTATTCCCGCTCATTCTGTACCCCAGCCAGCATTCTGTCATGAATGAGTCCTCACTAGGCTCTTTTCATCCTCCTTCTGAAAAGTTCAATGTTACTTCTGTAATCCTTTGGATGAGAGCCAGCATGACGTAGAGGTTTGAGCGTTAGACTACAACTCTGGGGAGCAGGTTTTGAATCCTTGCTCAGCCATGGAAACCCACTGGGTAAGCTTGGGCAAGTCACACTCTTTCAGCCTCAAGGGAAGGCAATGTTGGCAAACAAGGAAGATTGTGTACTCCCAAGTGGCAGAGGGGGGCTGGAATGGATGGCCCTTGTGGTCTCTTCCAACTCTATGACTCTATGATACATTCAGCATCAACTACAGTTGCACAAAATATGTCATTCAAACAAAAAATGCCAAGTCTAACAAATGAGGAATACACACACACAAACACTCGTACTTTTCAAGGCAATGCTCTCATCTTAAGGTTCTTTCACTCATGATGAGGACCAGAGAAGAGGGGTGGGTTCTGAGATTAAGGACCAGGTTCTGAGATCCAGGAACCCTATGCAGAAAGGGTAATGCCCACAGTTGTGGCTGGTGGCTCTCATGTCAGTGGATCCACTCTCAGTTTTGGATAACTTTAAGGAACTATCCAAGGTCCTGAATGCAGTTTGAACATACGGTCCAGCACCTTGGATAATTCCTTTAAAACCTGGATTAAAGCCTGCGGTGAATTTACCACCCCAGCAACATGGGAGTCACCAGCCACCATTAGTGGCCCATGGGTAAATTGTGCGTGTATAAAATTATTCTCCTCCAGTGACTTAAGTTATTCACACCTGGCTCAATCCAAATCAAGGGGTCTCCTGTTCTTTCTTTCTTTCTATCTATCTTTCTTTCTTTCTTTCTTAAAGGAAACAATCCTGAAAGTCACCAAGATGTGACCTCCACTTTAATATGTACTTTGGCCCCTATTATCCAAAATAAGAATGCTGATTCCAGACACTTGCCCTTTAATGTTTGTAGGCAGCCCTGTGTGATTGTTGGACTCTGATGCTGTGTCTGTACCAAACCAGTGTCATGGGTTCCTCATTAATTTGTATTCCCACATTTTCTCAAGGAAAAAAAAAAACTGCTGAGAGAGGAGAGTAACCGTTTGGCTCCGTAACCTTTCCAACATTTTCTGACATCCCTCCCACGCTGCCTCCAGCTAATAAGAGGGAAGGGAATGTGTTAAGAAAATCTGTTCAAATGTAAAGCCAGTCATTAATAAGAAGGCAAGATGGTGTCACCGCTGGGGATAGCCGGTGTTACTTGGCTGACAAGGTCCCTTACGATCCTGGAGAGATTTTTAAATGGATGGAACAGGTTGATGTTGTCAGTTTCAATTTGCCCAGCCATCTGACAGTGTTCTGAACAATTAGCAGTTATAAAACAAAACATTAAAAAACAACATTGAAAATATGTTGCCTTTGAAATAAAATATCACAGGAAGCTTCCAGTTCTTCGGCACTAGACGCTGAGGCTCTCATTTGGATTTTTTAAAAAAATCTTCCTCGCCTTTGCAAATATCCAAATAGCACCCTAATCTTGGATGTCTATATCTATATGTCTATATAGTGGACCCTTCCCATCTGTGAGGATTCAGTTCCTGGATCCTTCATAGATGGGGAAAAATGTGGAAGCTCAAGCCCCAGTGGACAGCAACTTGCACATATCTGTGTCTGTGCATCCACATGCATGCATCACCATAGAGTTTCAATGTGCCTCTGCAAGAAAACTTGTTGTTTGTTGTTGTTGTTGTTGTTGTTAACTGCCTTCATGTTGACTTTAACTTATGGTGACCCTATGAATGAGAGACCTCCAAGTCACCCTATCTTCAAGAGCCCTGCTTAGATATTGCATACTTAGGGCTATGGTTTCCATGATTGACTCTGTCCATCTTTAATGGTGTCTTCCACTTTTCTTGCTGCCCTCCACTTTGCCAAACATTGTTGTCTTTTCCAGTGAGTCATGTCTTCTCATGATATGGCCAAAGTACAACAACCTTAGTTTAGTCATCTTGGCTTCTAGGGGGAGTTCAAGCTTGATTTGTTCTGTGTTTTTAGTTGTCCATGGTATCATCAGAACAATTCTCCAGCACCCCATCTCAACTGAGTTGATTTTCTTCCTATCACCTTTCTTAATTTCCATATTTCACAACCATACATAGATATTGGAGATACGATCACAAGAACCATCCTAACTTTAGTATTTAGTGATATATCTTGACACTTCAGGATTTTGCTATTTCTTCATAGCTGCCCTTTCAAGTGCTAGTCTCCTTCTGATTTCTTGACTTCAGTCTCCACTGTGATTTATGATTGAGCCAAGGTATAGAAAATCTTGAACTATTACAACGTCTTCATTATCTGTTTTAAAGTTATGTAAATCGTATGTGATTTTTTTTCATGAATGTTCAGCTACAAACTTGCACATTGTTCCGTGACTTTCTTCTGTAATTGTTCCAAGTCTTTGCTATTTTTCTGCTAGTAATATAGTGTCATCTACATATCTTAGATTGCTGATGTCCCTTTCTCTGATTTTCATGCCTCCTTCCTCTGGATCTAATCCTATTTTATGTATGATATCTTCAGCATATAAATTAAACAGATAGGGTAGAGATTCATAAAGTTATGAGACATAGACCATGATGTAGAATCTCAGCCACCATGTTGAAATTTTATGTTATACCTAATAGCATTTTTCTCCTGTTCAGTTTAACATGTTTCCTATACAGCACAGGAAATGTATCTTAGTTTAAATATTTCTATATTTATTATGAATAATGTTTGCAAGACAGTTCACATACACATAAAATTTACAATATATATATATATATATAGATAGAGAGAGAGAGAGAGAGAGAGAGAGCAGTTGGGGGTGGTGGAGATATAAACAGTGCTCATTATTAAACATTTTACGTTCCCGGAAAGAAGATATAGGACAATACATGACCATGACCAATGAGGTACACATCACTTTAGAAAATATGCTGCTCATCAAATAAATGTTATAATACAAGAATGGAGTGAGCTTTCAAGCATTTTAAAAGCAAAATAAGCTTTTGAGAAACCCCACTGACCACTGGATGTCACTGTTAAGTCATGCAAAGACAACCCCTCCTCCCTACCCTGTGATCCCTTCAAAGGGAATAAAGCTTTATCTGCTACCTTCTTTGCAAGAGTTTTTGACATTTGCACATGTGGGTCCATTTGAGGAAGTTCATAAATATCATACTTGATGGTGATGATGGAGGGCATGGAGGGGCAATCATTTAGTTGATCATTTTTCTAAAAAATGTTAAAATGTTTAAAATGTTGAAGATGTTTTATGCTACAATCTAGCAGACAGCTGGGATCCAGTTAATGTTCTATGATGTGTACGTTCCCTAAGACAAAGAGGTGGACATTTTTTGTCCATATGCAGAATGCCCTGATTCAGTTTAAGATTGTGGAGACAGAGTTGAAACAAGGGATGCATATTGTGCACAGTTGTCCATGTGTATTGTGCATTGCACTTGCAGAAACAGATGAACATTTGGTTGTACATTGAGCTGCATGGTGCAATTCACTGACAAGGGGCATAACTCTGATCCATCACCTTGGTGTAGGGTTTTGGTCAATAAGATTTGGGACAGCAAGATGATGTTATGTTAAAGTTTTTCTTGAGTGAAGCTTCACACAACTCATAAATTATGCATGGACATGGATGTTACCCAATATGGTGAGGGCCTCTTGGCTTCTCAAGTCAATCCAATGCATTAATAGAGACATAGTCTAGTTAGTCTAGAATATCAGTATGCAAAGGGATCTTCCAGCACCTGTGTGAAAGACATACCATGAACTCAAACATACTGATGTTTGTTCTTTTGATTAAAGTGTGATATATGATTGATGCATGATATCACCAGATGCACAAAAAGGGTACACATAAATCCATGTCATTATCAGTAGAGACTGTCCAGACATACAAGAGGAACAAAGAATTTACCACTGGCTGTCTTGAAGCTCTTGCAGTTTTCAAAAGAATTTGCTCCTGGTTTGGTGCACAAAGAAGTGTTTGGATCAACAAAAGTACCCTCAAAGGACGAGGACAGATGGAGCATCATCTGGATCTTCCAAAAACAAACTGCTAGTAGAGTGACAAGTCAGGCCAAATCCCAGGGCTTTTGCCCAGCCTGCATGCACCCTCTGATAAACAATTTGTCCTGGGTTATGTGTTCCCCTGGATTTGAAGGAAAGCAGACTGTTCCCATTGAAGTTATTGGAGGTAAGTCACAGTGAGTTTAATGAGGAAATACACCCTATTCCCAGCCAGCATTGTGTGTAGAGGACATAAATCATACATTTGGATTTCATCTATATTTGCTTACAAATATTTCATATCTTGCAGTGTCTGGACCAGAGGGATAGACAGAGTTGGTCTCTAGATATGATGTACTGACCAGAATCCTCCTGACATTTTACACATTTTTCTTCAATACATAGTGTTGACACTCAATTTGAAGCCTCAGAAGTGGAGTTGTGTATGTGATACCATGTATACATTTAGATGGGCATTCTTATATCCGCTAGGAATAGGGTGTATTTCCTTGATGTATTTGGTGATAATACCCCTGTAGTTGGGCATTTGGTTCTATATTTGGTTGTACTTTCCATTGTTGCTGAATATGCTGGTTGCACAAAGCAACCAAGTCATAACTCCATATGCTGGGATTTACACTATGAAACCCTAATGTAGGATGTCAGCTGCTGTCATGTAGTGATTTCTGGCTACTCAAAAGAGCGTGACAGTTGCACTCTATATCAGCTTGTTATCCCTCTAGTAGAAGATCACTTGACATGCATGTTATGGATACTGGTAAGTCTTTCTTTTAAAATGTCAGCTGATGTAGTTGCACACAGTTCACTTGGATGAATGCAATAGCATGGCTTAGGAAATCACTGATCCCATAGAAACATAGAGCTGGGAGAGACCTCAAAGGCCATCTACTCCAACCCCCTGCCTTGCAGGAATACACAATCAAAGCACTCCATGACAGATGGCCATCCAGCTTCTGTTTAAAAACCTCCAAAAAGGAAAGTTCACCACCCTCAGAGGGAGCATGATTTAGATGGGGTGTGAAAGTTGTGTTGTGCTCCAGTTGTCATTGAACTGCAACTCCCATAATTCTTCACCATAGGCTAGGGCTACTGGGAGTTGCAGTCCAACAAGATCTACAATGCAGCAATATTCCCATCCCACAGATGAGACATAGTGAGCTTGATGTTTGTGTATTACATTTCTAATCTCTTCCTGCAAGCATAAAATGAAGCAGTGTCTTCCGCTTTCATATGTGATGAAATAACATTTTCCCATAAGATGTGAACCCAGGTTTACTTTAAGTTTAGTTGGTTAACCATGGTTTTGTCCTGATACATTGATCATGATAACCTCAGTCTGACCAATGTTCTAGATCCGAAGAATCCCAGGATTGACCATGGAGAAGTAGAAACAACTGTCATCTAATGTTTCTGGGCAAAAATGACAGCTGTGATTATCATTATCAGATTCTGGATGACTTCTGATTTCTTTTCTAGACTGCCATTTGTGATATAAAAGGATCCCATGTTAGTAGGGTGGGATCATCAGAGAGAAGAAAATGGTCTAAATTAACAAAAGATCACAATAACTATAAGGCATCACATCTTATATTTTGTGTTCTTATAGTCTGGAGATTTGATTTTCTTGTTCCTCTCACTGTTAACCCCAGGAAACTGTTAGCGAAACCTGCACTCTGATAAATACACCCACACAATGTGGTTAACGCAGTACGACTGTGATACCAGACTTCATCCACTCCTAAAGCAGATGCCAATTTCCTGTTTCCATGAAAGTCTCTAGCACACCAAAACACACGTTCAGGCTTCAGCCAGATCAGAGTTGATCTGTTGGCTCCAAAAGAGATTTCCTGCTTGTTTGTGGCAGATAAAGCTATAAAGGAAAGCATCATCTGGAGAAAGGTGTAGGGGAATTTGGAAGAGAGAACAGGAGACTGGAGGCTGGTGAAATGATGCCACTTAAACCGTTGTTTTGCAGGGAAAGCTTTTAGGGTCTATGTATAGGTGGCCCATAGAGAAGCAGTTATCTAGTCAAACAGTTTTCTGAAAAATCACATCTTTTTTTCCTGGAAATTATTCTACTCTGTAGATCCTGTAGTGGTTTGAGTGTTGGGCTATGATTCTGGAGACCTGGCTTCGAATCTCCGCTGAGCCTTGAAACCCACTGGGTGGCTTTGGACAAGTCACACTCTCTCAGCCTCAGAGGATGACAATGAAGAAACCTGCCCCTCTGAAGAAACCTGCCAAGAAAGCCCTGTGATAGGGTCACCTTAGGATCTCCATAAGTCAGAAATGATTTGAAGGCACAGAACAGAAAACAACCATGTAATGTTACATATTTCTTAAAAAGTTCTTCAAGCTGATTCAAAGAGAATGATGGCCCAGGATGACCATTCTGTGCCAGAAATCCAATTCTTAATCACACTTAGGCTGCTGCCATACTACAGAGATAATCAGTTGCACACTGCTTTAATTGCCATGGTCCAATGCTGTGGAATTCTGGGATTTTTAGTTTAGTGAGGGCACCAGAGCTCTCTGACAGAAAAGGCTAAACATCTACCAAATCCCATAGTTCCATAGCATTGAACTATGGCAGTTAAATCAATATCATATTGCATGAATTCTGGAATGTAGATGCAGCCTCAGAGAAGTTTCATTAAATCAATGGAACCAGATGATTCAACCCAAAGTTGCATTATTTTAGGTTTACTCTACTTGAAACTAGCAACTGAAGAAGGACTCTAAGGGAAGCCTGAAGACAGCAAAGAAGCTTGAAGGCCCCACAAATGTTTCACAAGCTAGACTTTCCCTATACCTGACCCATTAAATGAAACACTCTCATTTTCCATTTCCCCAAAAAGAAATGAGAAACTGTACATCAACCCTTTTGTCACAAGACTGACTTCCAAGCCAGTCTCCACTCTTTTCACATCTGCATCTTAGCCACCAAAGGAATGTTGGCAGCACACATAGCAATTAGCTAGAACAACATGCCCCATCATCCAGTGTTAATACAATGTAAAATATAAAATGTTGAAAGCAAGCCAAGATGATATCTATTAACTATGACAAGCAAGCCAAGAGACTCAGATCCTGATATGAAGAACGGCTATATTGCAAATCTAATTCTGTTTAGATTCTGCAACAAAAGATAACTCTGGGAGACTATAAAATGGCCTTTCCTAGTACAAGAGGGTTAAACAGGAATGGGGAGTCATATTGTGGATGTGGCTACAGAAGAAAGTCCAAAATCAATAATGCTTGCAAAAAGTATTATTTCTTCTTCTCCAGGGGCCAGTTGCGATCCATTCTGAGTCTCTACATTTCTTCTCCAGCTTCTTAACACTCCATTGACATCTCCTTCTTACCAGTCAAATGCATTTGGTTATCATCACTGTTTCATTATGTTTTCTATTTGACCCACTTTGTTTTTTCTCTCTCCAGAATAACAACACTGACTTAATGTCTTAATATCCCTTCTGCTCACTTCTACAACCTGCCATCTGGATCTCATTTTAACCACTACCAAAGTGCACAAGAACACATTTTCTTAGTGTATTTGTCAGAAAATGAATCAGGAAGAAAAATTGACCAGCATGCCCTTATTTTTCCCCTGTTAATTAATTTTATTCTGTTCTGCTGTTCCACTTTTTAACCCTCATCTATTTTAGTTATCCTTTTAATATCTGTTTTTTAAACCTGTGATGGGCTTTTCACTGTGTACCTGAAGCTTGTTCTTTACCATTGCAACATATTTTGGGCTAAATCTTGTTGGTATTCCTGTTTAAAAGTGACTCTTTGAATCAATGGGATTTGCCTACATGTTGACTCACCATTCAACCATTGATTCAACTCTAGTTGAGACCTACCAGTGAGATCCCAGACTTTGTGTGTGGTTACTGAAAACCAAAAAGTAATCTGGCTCAGACACTGTTGCGAGGCAGTCTTCAATTGTGTGAAGATACCTTAAATTAAGCTCGTTATTGTATAAAATAGCAAAGCTTGATTAAAGGCATTCAGCCAGGTTTCAAAAATGGAAATTGCTTTCATGCCTCACTAACTTTACGGTTCTGCTGAAACATTATGACCACCAAGATCATCAACTATAAGGTGACATCAGAAAGTTCCCCATCCTGTTCCTCAAACAGTCATGGCAAAAACCCAATTCGCCAAATAGTAAAATCAGCCTAATCTCTCCATTTCAGTCCCTTCCACTGGCATGTGATAATTGTTTCTTTGGATGGTTGATAACTAAAGAGTTGTGCTATTCTGGAAGTCTCCTGAGGACCAAGTATAAGATGAAATCCACTTAAATTGTAATGTGATCTACACTTATGCAAGTATATTGACACTGGAGTATTAGAGAGTGGAGTTGATCAAGCAATTATGAAATGAATGACACAGTTGCATGTCCTCCTATTGCAAAACAGTCCATCCATCTCCCTACACACTACTAAAGGTTGCACTTACTGAATAATCAAGGCAGTGAAACCACTTGCACAACAATTTACGTTGGTGGTATATAACCTACATAACCATGAACCTCCAGGAAAGTGAAACTCCTTGTGGAAAGACTTGAGTTACAACTTTAGGGAAAAGGTAAAGTGAAAATGAAGTAATGGATGGATTTATGCTGGTGTAAAGCCATAAACAGGATTCTGGCAATAATTTGGTAGGTCTACCGATTTCAAGTCTGGATAAGATGGCTGTCAACTTATGGAATAGTCTTGCAAAGATCCATTCACTCCTTTGGCATGTGAGAAAATGAGCATTGTATGTATGTATGTATGTATGTATACACACACACACACTCCAGTTAGTATGACATAGAGGGTATTCTTCACTAGACATGTGAAAGCTTACAGGAAAAATGGGGAAAATTTGCCAGAAAAGGATTTTTCATGCCCTTCAAACCTCTCTTTTCTTTACCTTCTTTTGTGTACTTTACACCTTTACCTTATATTTCTCTCCCCTTCTCTTCTCATCTTCTTCTACACTTTCTCTTACCTTCTCATATACCTCACCATCTATACAAACTTCCTTCTTGCCAATACTGCCCATTGACCTCTTTATTGCAAGCCGCTTGGATTGTTGTCATTAAGCGGGATATAAATAAATTTTATTATTATTTTATTATTATTTTCTTTCTTGGACTATCTCAAGATGTTTAAATTATCAAGACTCAGTTGATTGCCATCTCTTATTTAAACATAGATAAACACTTGTAAATTAACAATGTAGTTGCCTTTCCCCCTTTTTGAAGTCAATCTTTTTGAACCTGAAACATTTAGAGCTATCAATTTATACATCCTTAAGTCCCCGAATTGCTAGCATTCCCCACCTTTCCTCTAAACATAGATAGACATGTATAAATTAACCATTCTTTCTTTATATTTTCTAATATTTTATCTTTCGTTAATTGGCTTAACTTGTCCGTTTCCATTTCATCATGCAGTTTTACCAACCATGCCCTCCTGAGTCGAAGTACTATCTTCCTGCCATTTATGGGCATATATAATTCTTGATACAAAAAAGACTGTAAAAAGTGAAACTCTGGGTAGATTTGTAAGCAGTCTTTCCAAGTCATACATCACCATGTCTTATGAAAAGACTTCAATTTTGCAGTCCTTTCTTGCCATTCCCTCTCTCACGTGGTTTAAGAAGAGATTAGTTTTGCTCCATGTTTCTCAAATTCAAGAGCAGTGTTTTCTCGGCAGATGAATAGCACAACACAGACCCAAACATGCGCACTGTACTCTGGACCATGTTCTCACACTGTACAAATGGCACCGCACCTTGAGTTTCTTTCCTTGTGCCAATTAACTTGCCTTGGCACCTGTGCTTAAACCTATTCGATGAAAGAACAGGGTTGGTCTTTTTACGAGTCTTCTGTTCTCCCTTTGCTAAAACAAAAGTGATGATGCCTCTCATTCTGATGACAGACAGAGACCTGGAAAAGAGCAGAGGGATATATATATATATTTGCAAAAGCTAACAAAACAGCCACATAGATATGCAAAGAAGCACAGGTATAATTTCCGGGCCCAGTGAGAAGCTTTTAAAGGCATCTTAAATAAGTACCATATATATGTTTACAACCGCAGCATCTGACATGTCTTTGTGAGTGCACAACTCCACAGAGATAAAATGAGAAGCAGCGGAGGGCTATTGAGCACTATAAATTTTCACAGCAAGCCAGAAGAAAATTATTTAGTGCTGGGTGGAAGCTCTAATTTCAGCCAGGCTGAGAAATACAATGTTCTCCTTGTCCAGGGCTGTGTTTTTCCGCTTTGTGTCAAATTTGCTCCTGGTGTAACTCTGCTAATATTGTTCTGTAGCAGGGGTGACACCTGTTGGGTATTAGAGGGGCACATTGGCTCTCGGGAGACTTTGCAAGCTCAAAAC
>CM034704.1:23306190-23334900 GCA_020142125.1 Phrynosoma platyrhinos
ATGTAGTGTTGGTGTGTGTCTCTTCCTCCTCAGCTTCTTCCTCTTCTTTCTTTGGTAATTTTGGAAGGATGAATTTAACATCTCCCTCTAACAACACCCCCCAAGCCCCTCAAAACTCTAACAGGACCTCCCAGCCTGACCATTTAGTGGTTGTCCAAGAGCAAGGGGTGCCAGCCAACCATCCAGCTACATCCCAGCAATTGTTGTTGTTGTGTGCCTTCAAGTCATCTCTGACTTATGGCAACCCTAAGGCAAACCTATCCTGGAGTTTTCTTGGCAAGATTTGTTCAGAGGAGGTTTGCCATTGCCTTCCCCTGAGGCTGAGAGAGAATGACTTGCCCAAGGTCACCCAATGAGTTTACATGGCTGAGCCAAGGTTTGAACAATTCCAGAGTCATAGTTTAATGCTCAACCCACTATTGGCTCTCATTGGAAGCTGTGAAAGGGAGCTCAATTGCTTTTCAAAGTTCATGATTCACATACAGCAGCCACCAGTGATGAAAAAGGGATTTTTTCCCCTCTCAGAGTGACATCTCTTAATTCAATGAAATGCAAAATATGATCTGGAACTCCCTGCTATGCAGAACATGATTTTTTGGATGGCTTAAATGACTGGTCTCATTGAGTGTGGAGGTGGTAGTGATGGTTGCTGGGTTTTTGTTTTTTTAACATTTCTTTCTCTTTTATATCTGTTAATATTCCTTAAGTGACAGCAAAGTTCGATATGAAAAACAGATCCCAGGCATTTGGGGAAGGTTCATTAGCATGCAAATGGGAGCAAATTCATTAGCCCTGCAACTGATGCTACAGCAAAGTGGTAAAAGTCTGCATGCGTAAATCAGGCCGCACTAATGAGCCCGTTAATGAAGTTTTTGTAAGACTAGTCCATCCACTCCTATCTGCATTGGCCAATATGACAAACTACTCAGCTGATATTGCACCTTTCCTATCTACCTTTCCTAGATGAAAGGATCCTGCTTTATTTCCTGCCTCTGGGAGCTGGAGAAGAACAAATGGCTCAGTGGGGAAGAGAGAAGAGACACAACCATATTTCCTCATCAATGGTGGAAAGGCTTTGTGACTTCAAAATGCGGAGGCTGCGTGACAGATATCTCTGCACCAATGTACTGTCTCCACAGGCTAAGAAGAAGAAATGGAGATTGAAAAGCACCAGCCAGAGAACCAAGGAGGCTCTCAACCCAAAAGTCTTTCATCAGCAGTGCCCATATTCTCTTACTTTTATTTTGTAGTTGGAATTCCTTCTTTGCCCGTTTCCAAAAATATCACAAGATTGTACTCCAGGAGTAAACCAAAGGTAGATGGGATCTACAGGTAGATCTATGGGGTTGTTTTGCCAGATTTTTTTTGGGGGGGGAGGGGGAGGAATACAGTCAACCTTCAACAGTTATGGCTTTGACTTTTGTGGATTTGTTTATTAACAGAATTGGGCAATATGTTCTCTCTAGAAATCTCTAGGTCCTCCAGTGCAACTCTGCTGGAATTTAACCATAGCATTGTGAGGGAGGACCTTAGCAAAAACACTTCTGTAGGCATTTGTAGGTCCATCAGCATGATTCAATGGCAGGGGTAGGCAACCTTTCCCCTTTAAGGGCCGAGGGACTTCAGCTCCCAGAAGCCTCAGCCATGTTGGCCAATAGTCCCATGTTGGCCAATAGTTCCTGGGATTCTGGGAGCTGAAGTCCCTCGGCCCTTAAAGGGGAAAGGTTGCCTACCCCTGTTCAATGGTCAGCTTCTGGTGGATGTTGACCATACAGTTGCACTGGAGGACCTAGAGATTCCTAGAGAGGTGTTATTTTAAAAAAGTGGTCTTTATTTGTAGTTTTTCCATTTTCATGGGAGTTCTGCACCCCCAACTTCAATGAATGTGGAGGGCCTACTGTACTTTTTTGGACTACAACTCCCTAAATCTGGTCATTGCTGACACTTGCTAGGGAATCCTGGGAGCTGCTGTTTTAAAAAATGACATTTCCAAAAGTAATGCTCTGGTTTTGTAGACTTTCTGATAGTGGTGCTTGGTGGCTGCCCATCCCATCTGTGACCAACTGGGATTTATTTTGGATCTACCTTCTCAAAACCAAGCCTCAGATACAGTCAGCTACAAATCTAGGCCCAAGGGTCACACTCACTTTCGGAGTAGAACCTTCCATTAAGCAGAGTGAGATGACCATCTTGGAAAGCAACTTCTGAAATACAGTGCTTGCACCTCCTAGGTCTTCCCCATGAACTTTCCAGCTGTCCCCATGCATCATCTCAAATTTTCTTTCCACCTCTCATCTAGCTTGTAACCTCAAGTATGGGATCTTCAACTGGCAATCCAGTCAGATTGTCATGCCCTCCTCTTTGATGAGGAATCAGTCTTACCTGGTCAACAGAAAAAGGGAGGGACCCAGCAAAAGCTAGTTTAGCACCAGAAGAGGAAAGAAAGTCCACCAGTCCCTGGAAAAGACATAGGCTGAGGCATCTAACTCAGACCCTCCTGCTCTGATTCAGTGTGTGCAAACAAAATAATCTCTGAAAGAGGCCAACTTAGAATGGCAGAACAAAAAGCTGCATAGGAACTCCAGCATCTTGTTGTAAACAACACATGCCATTTCAGAACTGAGGTGACACAATCATGGAGGTTTCTTGGCAAGGTTTGTTCAGAGGTTTGCTTTTGCCTTCCTCTGAGGCCTAAAGAGTGTGACATAACCCAAGATCACCCAGTGTGTCGGGATTCAAACCCTGCTGTCTCAGAGTCTTAGACCAACACCCAAATCAATACCCCATAGTACAGCACACCTCTATGCCACTATACTATACCACATAGTTCTTCTACCACTACACTACACTACATCAGATCACACCACATCTCCAGGCAAATGTTTGCAGTTGTCTGTTGCAGTTCCTGGACTCTTGACTTGATTCTTGGATTGTTCTGCAGCCTTGCTTTCATCTAACCCCTTGGATCCTGATTGTGATGAATGGCTTTCAGCCTAAGACTGGTAATGACATCTTCTATTTTTTTCCCCTTCTCCTGATAAATCTTCCACACTCTTCAGTTATAACCTTCGCTTCCTTTGATGATGGCCTTCAAATTCTGACTAATTGAACTCCTCAATAATTAAAGTCAAAGCAGGACATGGCTCCTATCTGTGTACTGACAAGGGAGTCCTTCTTACACTTTGCCTCAGGCAAAAAAATATTGACTTGGCCTGTTGTTATTGTGTGCCTTCAAGGCATTTTGACTTATGGTGTCCCTAAGGCAAACCTATAATGGGCTCTTCTTGGCAAGATTTGTTCAAAGGGGCTTTTCCTCTGCCTTCCTCCTAGGTTCAGAGTGTGTGATTTGCCCAAAGTCAGCCAATGGATTTCCATGGTTGAGTGAGGATTTGAACCCAAGTCTCCAAAGTCATGGAAAATCAATGTGGCATCATGGTTGGAGTGTTGGACAAGGACTCTGGAGACCCAAAAGAAAATTGCCAAGAAAACCCCATGATAGGTTCACCTTAGGGTTGCCATAAGTCGGAAAGACTTGAAGGCACACAACAATAACAACAACTCCAAAGTCATAGTCCAACCCTCAAACCACTAGACCATACCCAGTCTTGAACAATTGTTGAATGGATATTTGAATCTCTCCAACATTTTAAGTTCCAGTCTAACTCTCAAATCACTACGTTACGCTGGGTTTTGGACTGATACAGTTATTTTAAGGGTCACCCTGTGTTGTGTTTCTGGCATTGTATTCTTTGTCCATTGGTTACACCACTCGGTCTAAAGAAATCCTTTCAAGTCAGGGTGTGTGTATGTGAAAGAGGGCAGTTGTTCACAGGGGAAATGACCACAGTATCCCCTTGTTCCTCCAGCCAATGAACAGACTTAATAGAATTTCTTAATCAAATTCCCCTCTGCATGGCTAAGAATTTCTCTTTTCTCATCCAACATTTCCCTTCTGACTTGCATTAAGAGGTACGAATTGGTTCCGTGTACTAAAAATGCAAAAGAGCTATAGAAATTGTTCGCATGACTCTCAAAGGTTTTTCTGCAGACTAGCCTTTCCAATTGCTGTGATCTGGGAGTGGGAGAAAGGATGGGAGGAGAGAAAGAAACACAAAACAGAGATAAAGCTATTACTTCAAGTGCATTTGAAAACCCGTAGGTGCAGAAATAAGGAATACAGCTGTCTTAAAACCAGCCCTAGACTGGTGTCCTGCAACTCTCAATAGCTGCATCTACACTGGAAAACTGATGCAGTTTGATACTGCTTTATAGTCATGGCTCTATGCTATGGAAGCCTGGGATTTGTAGTTTGTTCTGGCACCAGAGCTCTCTGACAGGGAAAGCTAAATTTCTCAGAAAACTACAAAACCCAGAATTCCATAACATTGAGCCATGACAGTTAAAGCAATGTCAAATTGCATGAATTCTGCAGTGTAGATACAGAGTTGAAAAAAAAAATCCCCCAAGAGCTGGTTTCTGTGAATACAGTTGTGGTTCCCACATTCCCTGCAAAACCTAATAAGCAGCAAATTACTGGTATAATCCAAAGGAGCACTATTCTAATTTCCTCTTTGCTCATAAATAGATATTCAAATTGTCATGGGGTCTGGGAACTTGATACAACTTTAACAAGTTCGGAAGCTTCTTTGTTTGGTACAAAAATCTTGGTCTGTCCGAAAATCTGATCCAAAATAAAACATATAGATGACGATGATGATGATGATGATAATGATGATTCTCCCCATGCATCGTGGTGAGGAACAACGGTAGATTGAGACACAACACACAACATCTGTCAAAAACATAACAGTGAAAAGCACATAAACAAGTTAAAACCCATAATATCAATTTGAAAGAACAAATAAAACAAGCACATATCAAAACAGTCAGTCCATGTTTTCAAATTCACAACTTAAAATTCACATCGATTCCAAGGACTGTAACACGTTGCACACTTTCTGGTATAAAACGTGGTGTAAATATTCTGTCAAGAATATTTCCTTCTCTCTTGAAATATTTCTCATCTTCACCAGAAGTCATTTTAAGAGAAATCCTCTTCACTTCCTACCCCCCCTTACATATAAGAGGGTTTTTCTTTTTTAAAAAATTAATATTTCTCCATTATATGTTTCAAAGGTCATCTTTCAATGATTTCAGAACAGGTAGTTCTACACTCAAAATGTTGCAAGGATGTTGTGGTTATTGAACTATCTTAACATTAGGTCAGCCAAGCTGTTGGAGGTTTTTTTCTCTTAAAATGTAAAACAACAGGGAGGCAGTATTTTGATGTCCATGACCCTCTCCAAAATTCTGGGAATTTGTCAATGAACCCTCACCTTTTGTCTTCATTTGAACACTGTGTTGCATATTCACTTAGAAGAAATTCAAAATTCAAAAGTTAGCGGGAGCACCACAGCCCAATTTTTTTCCTAAGCCTTATAAAATGACAATGGACGTTATCACACATGGGCCAGAAAGTGAAAATAAAGTGGAAATGAGGCATTCCAAAAATAAACGTAAAATAAGCCTTGATTCCACAAATGACTTTCACACGTAATTACCTTAATTGCGAAATTAAAGTAAGCACATTTAACGTTCACACACAAGTGAGAAAAGCCTGTAAATGTACTAGAAATGAGCTTCTTGCACATGCGCAGATAGAGGAATGCTTGCTGGAACCATGGGAAAAGCAAGGAAATGCTCCCAAATGCACATTTGCTTTTCACATTACGGTAAATGCGAAATTACCTTAATTTTGCATTTGCATTTCCTCCAAACAACTGAATTTCAAAAGATCTTGATTAACACCAGTTTCTGTCCACTTTCTGTCCAGTTACTGTGTGACATCGTGTGAAAACGCAAGGCACAAATCCAGTTTCTGTTTGGGATTTGTGTGGATTAACCAGCAGATTTGCTCCCGTGTGATAACGTCCAGTGAGGAGGCATTACAAATCCCTGCTCATCTATGGAACTCACTGAGTGACCTTCGGCAAGTCACAACCTCTCAGACTCTCAGAAAAGCAATGACAAACCTCCTTTGAAGAAATCGTGCCAAGAAAACCCAGCAATATTCTCTCTGTAGGGTCACTATAAGCTGAAAATGACACAACAACACTAGTTGAGAAGCACAGTATCTGTAAGACCATATCTCCCTATATGATCTTGCCCAAGTTTTAAGATCCTCAGGAGCGGGTTTTCATTTGGTCTCACCTCTTGTACAGCTACATTCGGCAATGTTGGCCACACTTACTTGGGAGTAACTCCAACTAAAATACAGTTGGTCTGCTTCTGAGTAGAGCTTAGGAAATTTATGTACACTTCCCAGCAAGTCCAGTGGCTGTGCTAATAGGGGATTCTGGGCATTGCACTTCAAAGGAATAAATTTTCTTTGTTCTGCTTCTGAGCAAACTTGGTTAGGGTTTTGCTTATAAATCTGTTCTCGTAGCATCTCAGTTTTTCCCTAGCTGAAAATGCTCATCAGTCAATTTTTAAGTGCAGACCATCTCTGTCATCCTGTTAGGATAATATTTTTATACATGAATGAAAACCTTGCCTTTTAAATGGCCTAAATCCTAAATGTTACAAATACTGGGATAATGCATCATCTAATCAAAACGTCTGTGGTCTGTGCTGTTATTTTCTTGCAGGGTGCCAGATGCAGAAATCTAGGGGACTGCAAGGATACTGTTCAATGTGATATTGTTTTAAAGGCCGTGGGAGAGAGCGTAATGACAAACAGCCAAGTAAATTAGCTTTAAAAACAATATGCTGAATTTATAGACTGAAAGACCCCCCTGCAAAAATGGTAATAATAAAAGGCAGCATTGATGGCGGTATATGTTGCATTTAAATTAATTCATACTCTTCACTAAAAATTGGGTTATTTGCTGCTCTGAGCAGTGTAAGTGCATAGAATGATTTTTCTTCTCAACTTGGAGTAGAACTGTTTTAGCAGAGTTTATTCTATTTTAAACTGGATAGGGCACAGAAGGGGAGGGGAAAAATAAACTTTTCTCTAGGGATGGACAATGTTTTCTCCCATATTCATTTTTCTTAAAAGCAAATTCTCAAATTCATTCTGTCAAATTTATAAAGAAATTTGCAAATATTGGAAAGCTTTGTTAATAAATAAAACCAGCATGATCTAGTGGTTTGAGTGTTGGGCTATGACTCTGGAGACCAAGGTTCAATTCCCAGCTTGACCACTGGGTGACCTTGGCAAGTCACATGCTCTCAACCTCAGGGGAAGGCCATGGCAAGCCTCCTTTGAACAAATCTTGTCAAGAAAACCCTATGATGGGTTTGCCTTGAGGTCGCCCATAAGTCAGAAATGACTTGAAGGCACACAACAGCAACAGGATCTTGCAGCAAAGCGTATATGTATGAAAGTATGCAAAGATTTTGGTACCCTGACTGTAATGTTCCAAGGACAACGTGTACCCATAACGTGTAAAAAATATTTAATGAACAAAATTAATTGGTGTGGGAGAATGCCTTCAACCAAAGACCAGCATATTAAACAATGAAATGTTACTGTAAATATTGTTTTACACTTGAATGAGCAAAACATGTTCCCTCTCACTCACTCTCTCACTCTCCTTCCTCTTCTTTTTTTTTTTTTTAATCAGAGAGACTCTGGATTCTAAATTACAGTTTAATTGAGAAATTGCAATGACTAGCTTTATCTTTTCCTTTTTATTTAGTCATTATAAAATGTGCCTGGATGGTGATGGCTGTGCCCAAAGGAACTCAAAGAAACCCAATCTCTCTCTTTTTCTCTAGCAAATTATTATTATTATTTCTCCCCATTCTTTGCTGCTTTACTTGATTGAATTCTATTCTTTCACTTGAATAAAAATATTTTATTACTAAAAAAAATTGCAAAACAGTTTTTTGATTTAAAGAAATGATTGGGATGGGGAGCCACAATAGAAAGAGGAGTGAAGAACAGAGCATGGAAAGTTTTTATTGAAAACTAATGGAAACTATTATAGTTCCAAGCTCCTCAAAAAGTAGTTTGCTGCCAACTAAGGTATAATTTTAACTCCTCCACACTTTAGCAAGACCACATTACTTGTGGATTATTATTATTATTATTATTATTATTATTATTATTATTATACTTTCCCCAAAAAATTGGGACTCAGAGTCATTTACAATTTAAAAGAACAGTACAATTAAAAGTGAGTGCACATACTTTACTATCAGAAGATACATCACAAAAAGGAGTGACATTCTTCCTTGTTGAATACAAAGGCAAATATTATTTGGTAATACTTTACAATTAATTACAAACTAGTTATTTCTAACTGATGAGGAAGTGGCAGAACTGCATCTTGATGTATTTTTAAACATTTGAGTTTAGAGAGTGCTTTTGCAAGAGCTCTTGCATCTCTCCTAAGAATGATGGCATTTTTCCTGGAGTCCAATTAAATTTAATAACACTTCATCTTGCTCCTCTGCTCTTCACTAAGGGCCTCAGCACACGGAGGCCCTGGAGCCGCCGCCGGACGGAGCGCCGGCGGTGCGGAGCCTCCGCACCGCGGCGCACCGTCGGCGCATCTAAAAGGAGCACCAAATTGGCGCTCCTTTTAGATCTAAGGGAAAGTGCGCCCTAAAAGCGGCGGGCGCACTTTCCCTGGCTCAAACGGCGCAGCGCATGTGGGCGCTGCGCCGTGAGGTCATCCCCAATGCGCCGGTCGTGCGGACGGCCGGCGCATCTGGGGGCGACCTCGGGGAGAGGAAGGGGCACCGCTCGTGCGGCTGCCCCTCCTCTTCTCTGCCCAGAAGACGACTTTATTAGTCGTCTGCTTAGGGCCTAAGATTGATCAGTTCCATCTCCATGGTAGGGATTGAACTCCATGCTAGAGACTGAACCTAGGACCTTCTATAGACAAACCAGGAACAGCTGAAGCCAGGAAAGCTCTTATCATAGATTACTAGTAGCTTTATTTTGGACCATCTGCTCTTCTTTTTCCAAACATAGGAAAGAAGGTGCCATATTAATTTCTGGACTAGGTACAAAGTGCTGATTGTTACCTTTAAAGCCCTACATGATTTGGGTCCAAATTACCTATGGGATTGTAAAAACAGCCAGTTTCAGTGGGGCTGGAAGGACAGCCAATTTCATAGTGTCCCAATATGCCAGAAGGACTCTTGAAACCAGTAAACACTACATATTTAATTATCTGCCCATTTGGACAATCATAAGAGGCAGCAATTAATCACTGTCTTTTCATGTCACAATCACCATTCTGTCAGTAATGCAAAGTTAAAGTTATAACCCAGCCGCAGGCTCAGCCATGGCCTTTAGTCAGATCTGATTGAGATGATGTTGACTTGATGTGGGACTTCAGAATAAGCCTCTCATGCCCTCCAATTAAGCATAGACTATTGTTGTGGTCTCAGAAACAATATGTGCATTGAAGGCACTTATTCAGTTCTTATTTTGTTGTTGTTCTTAACTACCTTCAAGTAAAGGGCTAGGGCTAGGGTTAGGTGACCCTAGGAATAAGAGACCTCCAAGTCAACCTAACCGCACTGCTCAGCTCTTGCAGATTCATGGCTGTGGCTTCTGTAATTGAATCTTCCCATCTGGTATACAGTCTTCCTCCCCCCCCCCCCACTACCATAGCTTCAACTTTACTAAGCATTATTGTCTTTTCTAGTGGGTCCTTTTTTCTGATGACAACCAAAATACAACCTCAGTTTAGTACTCTTAGCTCCTAGGGAGAGTTCAGACCTGATTTGCTCTAGGACTCATTTATTGATCTTTTTATCAGTCCAGGTATTCATAGTATTTACTCATGGCATTTACTCATTTTTTAAAAGTCTCCTTGTCCTCACTGAAAACACAATACCTTCATTCCAGTTGTTAGTCCCAGCTAGAGTTATCTGGTACACAGCTGCCCGAATTCATTTCTCTAAGCTACAATACTAGGAGTATAGCTATGTGGTGTGTGTGTGTGTCCAAAACATGAATTCTGCCCACCCTCATGAAATTTTCCTTCTAGCATTGCAGAAACTTACAACTTCAGTTGAGCATTCAAAAATACAGTTTAGGTATCTAAAGAAAAGGGGCTGGCAATAAGACAACAATGCTTGGCAAGGTAGGAGGCACCACAAAAAGAGAAGGACCCCATTTCAGATAGATTCATTCAAGGAAGTCACAGCCCTGAATCTTGAAAGACCTGAAGCAGAGCTGTTGATAAAAGGCTCACTTGGAGGTTTGTCATTCATAGAGTCATCATAAGTCAAAGTCAACTTGGCAGCAGTTAACAAAGGGAATGTGTACATGGCAAAGACGACAGCTGCAGTAAGGCAATTTGCAATACGTTACTCTCTGCAATGCTAGAAATGTAGAGATTAAATGAGGGAAAAAACTTTTAGAGGGGCATAATTATTATTTGGGTAGCAATGCCCTCATTTTTTCCTTCCCCATAGCTAAAGCCCAAGGACTCTTTAGAAGAAAGAGCGCTAGAACTCTTTCATAGACAATTCTAAGTACTTCACTGAAGGACAAATGTTGGTGGACTACAAGTCACAGCATTCTCTGCCATTGATTATGCTGGCTAGGACCAATGGGAGTTGCATTCCCACATTACCTAGCATGCTGTCTGATTCCAGTGCCTGATTCAGAAGAAATACTCTGCAGAAAATAACTGTCCATAACACTGAAGGTGAAGCAATAAAAGATGCACTGTGTTTTAACTACAGAAGGAAGATTAATTTTTCCAGCCCTTTTGTGGTGGCAGTAGTTTTCACATTACCAAGGAAAGGAAGATTGCTGTACTTGATTCAATAGAAGAAAATTATGGTCAGATAAAATACCACCTACTTGCCCACCGCCCAATAAAAAGCTTTTAAAAGGCTCATTAAAGATTGTGAAGAAATGTGATCTTTAATAAGCATTTTTGCATTCAAGGAACTTCAGATGATTCACAACCTGCAGCATGATTCATTCGTTCAGAATTAAAGGATGAATTGCAAATTTGCAAATGACATGGGCTTACAGTTTGTCTAGATTAATAGGAAGATTCCACAGAGCATTACATTTCAAAGGCTTGTTGCCATCCTGTGCAATACTATCCAGTATAAATTAAACCAGATGCTTTGAGTCTTTTTTACTATCTTACATTTGGGGCCAACATTACAATGAACAGGAACCATAAACAGAAAGATGGTGAACCACCATTGATGAAAAGGTACCTGTCCTCCATGAATTTGTCTAGTTTGTTTGTAATAACAATCTAGGCTAGTATCCATCATCACATATCTTAGTAGATTTCCATAAGTTATTCCATAATATCCTTAATGAAATGTAAAATAGATCATCCATCCTGAACTGCTTACACCTGAACACCGTACACACCCATGTCTCACATGTGTCTGTTCTTTAGTTCTGAGCTGAATAAAATTTGGTATTTTCCTTGAATTGATTGAGGCCATTCTGCATTAGGGAAAAAAAAAGACACACACACACAGAGAAATATAGCAAAATACTTTTGTGAAGGGACTGTCACACAGGTAAACCATCTACAGGATTCCATCTATTAACTGATATTCTGCATTAGCTAGTTAGTTAGTGTGCATTTTCTTTTATTTTGTATCCCCTTTTTATATGTGTTGCTCCAGGACCATAATAAAGATTCTATTCTATTCTAGTGTCCATAACTAAGTAGCATCTCCATACTAATCTGGACATCTGTTGAACTGGAGATTGGGGTGCAGGAGGATGACATTTCTAGTCCCTGACAGCAAGTCAGACTGTGATGAAAAATTGCAATAGGAGTCCTGCTTCTGATTGTCATAGCCTTATTTGCTGATGGGATTGAACTGGAAATGTCATCCTTTTGCACCCTGATTACCAGCTGAACTGACTTCCATCGCTCAATGTAGCTGCTGGCTATTAAGGTAGGATGCGGGGAGGGAGCATTTATGTTTGTGGCAATAGTGTCATGCTCATGATTACACAGTATTACTGAATATGGAGCAGTTATACATCTGTAAATCTAGATTGCAACTCTGTAACTGCAATACAGGATGCTAGCCCATGATTTATAGTTCTGATATTCTTTGGATCTTTACTGAATGCCCTCATTTTGCTTCTACATTGCTATACCAATTTCAGGCAATAAAATCCCTTAGGTTAGCCCTGAATGCGGAAAAAGTGATGATGAGCTTTGAGAACCACACCCCTTGATTCTGTTTTTCTGTTGCAACCATTTTGCTCACTGAAATTTCCCTACTGTTGAGAAATACATTAGGCCCTTGGTATATGTTTGGGTTTGGTTTCAGGACCCCCCAAGGATATCAAAATCCATGAATACTCAGGTCTCATTAAATACAATGACACTCTGAAAAGAGAGGTGCTAGGAAGGGCCACAGCAGAGAGGTTCAGATTTAGGCAGACAGGATTTTAATATCAGACAAAACTGCAGCTGCTGAGAAAGTTGCACTCCAACATGTTTTCCCTCTTCCCCAAGTGGTCACTAAATATTTCAAGGCAGGTATTTCATCAATTATTTCTCATCTCCTGTAATGGATGAGCTGTTACTGGCCTCTGCTTAACAGCTCCCTGTTCAGGCGTAGTGAAGATGAAGCAGACTTAGAAGGTTTCCATCTTCATGACTTAAATATAGAGTCAGCCCTCTGTATCCCCAGATTATTTATCCCCAGATTCAATTACCCACACCTTGAAAGTATTTTAAAATATATATACATGTCAGAAAGCAAAGACTAATTTTGCCATTTTATATAAGGGGCACCATTTTACAGTGTCATTGTATTTAATGAGACTTGAGTATCCATGGATTTTGATATCCATAGGAGGGGTCCTGAAACAAAACCCCAACATATACCAAGGGCCTAATGTATTGCAATAGATTGCAATAGAAAATGATTGCAATAGAAAAACAGAAGCAAGGGGTGTGGTTCCCAAAGCTCATCATCACTTTTTCTGCATTCAGGGCTGACCTAAGGGATTTTATTGCCTGAAATTGGTATAGTAATGTAGAAGCAAAATGAGGGCATTGCCCTCCAAATATGAATTATGCTCCTTATCCTGCCATTTTCCTTCAGTTCCCAAAGTCCTAGCATTGTAGTAAGTGAAAACTTCATTTCAGCATTTAGAAATAGAGTTTAGGCCTCCTATGAAAAGGGGCAGACCAAGTGACCAAGAGAAGGCAAACAGTGCAAATAGAAAAGTTCTGGGTATAAATGACTTTGTGGGTTCATTGAAACTATAGAAATAATGCAATTTGACACTACTTTAAGTGTTGTAGCACCATCCTAGGAATCCTGGTATTCATAGATTTACAAAGTCTTTAGCCTTCTCTGCCAAAGGGTTCTGGTGCCTCTTAAAAGTACCAATCCCAGGATTCTGTAGGATGGATCCATAGCAGTTAAAGTGGTGTCAAAGTGTATTATTTCTGCAGTGCAGATGCAATGCAGTTCCAAAGCCTGGTGGCAGCTAGTGAGAAAGCTTTCTCTTGTCTCCACACCAGATGTACCTAAGAGAGTGGTGAGACAGAGAAAAGGTAACCCCCAACAACCCTATGAAGATGGAGAAATCCAAGGACACAATAAAAAAATAGAATGGAGGAAATCAGTTATCCTGACCCTATTCTGATTGTTTCAGTTGGCTGCTGTTCATTCTCTTACAGAATAAGCTCTTTGGTGAAAATGTGTTTACTAAATACATCATTATGGTGCATTTGTGCTGCCAAGTGAGCCATTTTTCCAGGTTTCATTTGATAAATCTATCAGCAGCCCTCGGTCCTCCAGCCTCGCTAGACCCAATGAAGCACACGACAAAAGTTAATTAGAGTATCAGTGCCTGGGACAAGGATACCTGCTGAGAAGGTTTCTGTGGCTCACGGCAGTTCAGCCAAATGGCTACCCACAATGATTTTTATTAATAATAAACACTCCACACAGTAATTATGGACTTTTTTTGTTTTTATAAGCAGTTCAGACTCATTGGCGATATCATTAAAATATTATACCGCTCAGAGAGAGAGAGAGAGAGAGAGAGAGAGACATTATGCAGCATCTGCAATGCTTTAGTGGAAGGTATGGGTAGCAGTAATGAGATTTGCTTTTCTTACAAATAATGATGTGGTGGATTTTGAATGGCTCTGTGGCACTCATCTTAATTGGCATGGGCTATTACTAGCACCATTCGATGGGCTTTGCTAGTTCAAGTTTAAAACAAACAAGCCAGTCCCTCTTGGTCTCAAAATCCAGACAGATGTTTTGTATGCTTTGCATTGCTTTCTAGCAGGAATGGAAAGCACATTTGCCCTTATTTGCTTACTTTTCCCAAAATGAATTCTCTGACACTTGGGAAATCTGCTTACAAAGAATGATACAGTGGGGAGAATTTTGATTATTTTTTACCTGGTATTGGCACACTCTGAAGAGTTTCAGGCAGTTATTTTGTGCAGAAATATAAGTGTTTTTTTTTTGTTTTTGTTTTTTGCAGGAGAGTTGTGGGGGGTTATTTCCACACAATCATGTTCATTTTTTCATGCAGGGCTGCTGTCTCCTAGTTCTCCAAAACCCAAAAATCTCACACAAAAATGCTTGCACAACAAAACCATATAAATTTTTTGATGGAAGATTGCTCTTTTGATTTATTATTTAGGAAAAATACAACAACCTGTGGACTAAAAGCCTGCATTAGACAAATAGTTATGATGTCATTGTTCTGTCTCATGATCTGACACCTTGAGAACCACCTTAAAATCCAGGCAACTGTACTAAGAATTTCTGCAGTTCTGGTAAACTGAAGGATGGCATATCCAGCCCTCTTCTGCCAGTGTGAAGTGGTGTAACAAGCAGAAGCAAGGATGTGTGTCACAGCACAGATCACTGGTAGAAGTGTGCTGGACACATCATCCTTCAATGCCTTATTCACCAGCACCACTGTACTCCATTCCTCAATACAGCTGACTAGATTTTAACGTGGGTTTGGGGCCACTTGTAGTAATAGCAGTGGTGCTACAATCATAAATGCAAATACTATACTGTTATGGAGAACAAAACATGAGGAGAGGTTGAAGGACCAGCAACAGAAGCAAACAGATCTCTAAGGGAAAGGAATTCCATTGCTAGCATGGTGTACATTGCTGAAAGAGTTAGAGTGGCATAGTAGTTTGAGTGCTACTATAACTCTTGAGACCAGGGTTTACATCCCTGCTCAACCATGGAAACCCACTGGGTGACCTTGGGAAAGTCTTAGTCTCTCAGCCTCAGAAGAAAGAAAAGGCAAAACCTTTCTGAGCAAATATTGCCAAGAAGACACTGTGATCTTAGGATTGCCATAAGTTGGAAATGACTTGAAGGTAACAAACAAACAAATTTCATAACTGGATACCACAGCAGTGAAGACCTTGACCCATCCACTCCCTTAGTATGGCCTCTACCAACGGGATACAGAGGAGGGTCTCTCCAACAGATCTCAATTCTCAGGTAGGCATATATGGGAAGAGGCATTCCTTAAAGTATCAATTTCAGTTTCAGTAGACCCACTGAAGCAATTGTTTGATAGAAAGCCAATATGTAATTAAATCCCATTGATTCAATGAGTCTACCATAGTTAAGACTAACGATAAGATTCGCGCTAAGAAGTTATAAAATGGAAATGCGATTTAACAGACTATCATGCTAGAATCATTTTAGGATTAAGTCTATTTAAAAAATAATTTCAAAGCATGTAAGAAAAGGAAAAAAGTACATCATTCCCTGTCAAAAGTCTTTTCCCAACAGCTTGTCAGTTGTCAAAGTCTGTTAGTAGGCACAAAAGGCAGGAACACAACCTAGCTTCCCTTGGAAGGGAATTCCATAGCTTGGGAGCAACCATCAAGAAGATCTTGATGAGCAAAGATATGAACCTGTTCCACACCACAGAAATAATCCAGGTTGATGCCACTTTAACTACCATGTTATGGAATTCTGGGAATTGTAGATTTGTGGAATATTTAACCTTCTCTCTGGTGCCATAACAAACTACAAGTCCCAGAATTCCATAGGAGGGAACCGTGACAGTTAAAGTGGCATCAACCTGGATTATTTCTGCAGTGCAGATGCAGCCATTTCCACTAATTCCATGGAATATTAGAATGGTACAGTTGGAAAGGATCATGAAAAGCATCTCTGCCCTTAGTTCTCAATCTTTGTTCCAGGAATTATGAGAGATGAAGTCTAAGGCATCATGAGGTTGAAAAGTTGAGAACCACCAATTTAATTCATCCCCTCTGTTTCTCATATATAATCCATTGCTCCTTACTCTTCTAGTACATCTCCCTCACAACTCTATTATTTTATGGGGATGCAATTGCTTGTTTGTTGAGTAATTGGTACCATGGAGTGCTAGCTTCAGTTTCATAATAACTCAAGTGGAGTGTACTCCCTGCACCATCTATTTCAATGAATGGAAACATCTGTGACTTCCGTCATCATTCTTCCACTGACAACCATCCACCTCCAAGGTGGTGGCAAAACTCAAACTTTCTCTGAACAAGCAAAAAGAAATACTCCTTCCCTGTTCCTGCACTCACTTGTTCTGATGATATATGATGCCAGTACTGTTGAAGCACAGGCCCAATTCATGCTCCAGGGTGATTATTCAGAGTAAAAAGAGCCCCCATTTATTTAGGATCAGGCCAGAAATTATAGAGAATCCCCTGGACATGTGGACTGAAGTGCAGGGAGAGGGGAAGGAGTGTCAGAGGTGAGCCACTGATGTCTTCCTGCCAGAAACTTCCAGCCCCCCTCCCAACCACAGAATTTTCACTTTTGAGTTGGTGAGGTCCCTCTGGTGCTGTCCCTTTTGTAGACATGCAGAAGAACACATTAGCATAACAAATAATAATCAGTGCAGTGCACTGACAAATCAATTGCACAAGTACACATTTGCAGAACAATGTATGCAGACTGTGTTGCCAGTATTGACTCCTGATGGGCACTGGATAGGCTTGTCTTCCCTATGGATCCAGCAGCTCCAAAGATTTGCTGTTTTTTCCCCCATCAGTGTAGACAGGGCCTTCAAGTACTATGCTTTATTCATGTTGCTTAAATAACCTTTGTGGTAAGACATGTCTCTTAGCAGCTACAGTTTCGTAGCATTTTTCAGCTTGGTGAAACAAAGGCCTAATGCCTAATGTTAGTGCTGACTAGACTAGTCTTGTAGAATTGATTGGATTTAGCTGTCTTGATCCATGATTCAGCAATTGATTCAGCAATCGAATTGTATTTTAGCTAAGATTAACCAGCAGGTTTCTAGCCATATTAAAGAAGGATTATTTGTTAATCAAATTTACACAGGGCTGCAACTGTGACTCTGCATGACATACCCACTCACCTACTCTTTCTCCCTGATGTGAGCCCCAAAGTGACATATCAATACCTAATTCATTATTTTTAAGGAATCCCCACACTTTATGACTTCCACTGGGAGCACTGGGCTAAATCCAGTGCCACTCCCAGATACAGCAGACTCATTTAAATCAACTGGACTTGCATCAACAGTAACTAATAGGCCCCATTCTTTGAAATAGGTCTACCATAGTTGGGACTAACAATGGGTTTAGCTCATTGATATTATCTGCATTTCTTGCAGCCACAGTATATTGGTATATATGCCCTTAATTGTTTTTCACATGAGGATGAAACATGATAAGAATCTGAAGGTCTGCCTTGCAACTTGTGGAAGCATTTAGGAGATGATGATGACGACGACAACGATGATGATGATCTTTATCTTGCCTAGCCCAGAACTCAAGGTCTATAATTATATAAATGTAACTAAACTGTCAGTAGAATTTGAAGTAATTTAAAAAATGTTCTCATTGCAAAACAAGAAATATGGAAAGGCCAGCACATTATTAAACACCCTTTTCAGATAATCAATCAGTTCACAAAGAACTGTTGAAACAACAACCACAAAAAAGAGTATTCACTTGGCGTCAGAACGCCCAATGTAGTCCACCACTCTAGGAAGGGAGTTTCTGAGCCTGGGAGCAGCCACCTAGAAGGTCCTCCTGTGTGTTCCCATGAGAAGTATTTGTGAGGAAAGAAGATCCTTTTGTGAAGATCTTAAATATGGTCATTTAGGTAACCTGGACCCAAGCTGTAGAGACCTGATTTATCCTCAGTCCTTCCTTGCACTTTTGCATTACATAAACCTCTTTTATATGTTAAAAAAATAGAATCCAGGAAGGAAACTAAATCATAATCATAGAAGAGGAGCTGTCAGATGACATATTTCACCCTGATGTGTCCATGATGGCTGTGATCCTAGAAGGCAAAAACGCCGGTAAACTTACAGGTGCCTTCAGAGGCAATTAGAGGAGGTTTTCTGAATCATCACTCCAGCTTGTCATCTGGCATTTACAACATGGAGTGCTTGACAATGTGAGGGCAATTCTGTTCATGTAATTACCAATGTAAATGCATTTTGTTTTAAAATAGAAGCTTATTATGAAATGTGTTTCACACCATTGGATTTACTCAGACAAGAAACTCTAGCCAGATTCCAGGTTTGCAGCCTCTCACTTCCTGCAGAAGATGTCACTTGGGCTGTCTGGTTTTATCAAAGCTTGAGCCATCTGCCATGAAAGCCAGCCCCAAAATTGCTCAATGGGGAAATGTAATTGCTGTAGAAAGAACAGAAGGAAGGAGAACCAGAAAAATGTTTACATCAGAGTCTAAAAAATGTCTAATTCTTGTCCATCATCTACCTCTGCCTTGGAAATCTGTTCAGTATCTTAGAACCTATCAAGGGATGTAGTGAAGGCATGTTTAATTATTTTTTCTTAGTGCAATGATGGGGAACCTTGGAAGTCCATCTCTACACCCTCACCTACCTAATGATTTTCCATACCTTGGCTTTGACATTAATTGAAATGGAGACTGGAGTCAAGAAGTCAGGGGGAGACCTGGAAGGATGGCTATGAACGAACTAGATAAAGTCCTCATGTTTAAAGATACATCATTAAATACTAAAGTCAGAATGATCTTTGACATAGTATTTCCAATTTTTCTGTGTAGTTGTGAAAGCTAGACAATGAAGAAAGCTAACAGAAAGAAAACCAACTCATCTGAAATGCAGTGTTGGAGGCGAGTTCTACTGATGCCATGGACTGTTGAAAAAGAGATGAATGGGTCTGAGAACAAATCAGACCTGAACTTTTGTTAGAAGCCAAGAAGACTGAACTGAGGTTGTCATAAACAACACAAGACAACATAGCTCATTGGAAAATATAATTATCAGGAAGGCAATAGAAAAAGAGGAAGACCATATTATAGTCAATTGACTAAATCAAGGAAGCCATGGCCCTGAATTTTCTAAACCTGTGCAGTAAAGTTGATGACCAGGGCTTTTGGAGGACTTTTGTTGATAGGGTTACTATAAGTCCAGAAAAGATAGTGAACAAGGAAAAAGAAAAACAAAATAAATAAATAAATAAAAAAACCCCAAAACCCCGCCACCCTCCTTTTAACCAAAACATGAAACATAATCAGTGGCCTTGCTGGCTGTGGGATTCTGGGAATTGTTAACTGAAAAGAGAAACATTTCCAAACTCCATACCTTCAGTTCCAGATCATCCACCATGACCTCTGGGTTGTCATTCTTCCCTTTCCTTCCACCTCATTCCTGCTTTTTGTTTGACCTTCAGTTTTGTCTTGTTCTGTCATCCCAACTACTCATTCTACAGCTTCTGGTTCCTGGCACCTGGTACACATCAAGATTGTTGCCTATAACTCATCTTTGACAACCTAGGATGGATGTTTTGTAATATTCTACCCTAGATGACTTGAAAGCAATCAGTTCCTCTAGTAGATTAGATGCCAATCTATTTATTTATTTGATAATATGCTGTGGTCTTCTACAGCCTTCTTTCACTTCATTTCTGCCCCCTCTCTCAAGCTCATCTCAGCCTCTCCTTCTCTCCATGACTCTGCTCTGGCAATCAAGACCTTGGCCATCGCAATGTGCTATAACTCATAAACACTAGGCATAAATACAGGTGCAATGGAGGAGATAATTTGTTTTGGATCAGGTGACAATGGACAATACATTACCCACCCTGACACTCTGAGAGCAGGCACCTTTAGACCCAACTTTGAGATTTTTGCTTTGGCAATTAAAAAGAAGAAGAAGAAGAAGCCTTTCCCCTTTTCCTCTTCCACTCCACTTTTTTTAAGAGCTGAAAAAGTAGAGACAAGTGAATCACACATAATTATAGAGTTGGGACTGCATCCCCTGCCATTCAGGAATACACAACTAAAGCATTCCTGAAAGATGCCCATTCAACCTCTGCCTAAAGACCTCCAAAGATGGAGTCTACCACCCTTCTAGGCAGTCTATTCCACTATCAAGCAGTTCTTACAGTAGAAAAATTCTTCCCAAAGTTTGGGTGGAAGCTCCTTTCTTGTAATATGAAACCACTAACTCATGTTCTAGTCTCTAAGCAGCAGAAAACAACCTCACTCCATCATTGAGAATTTCAGTACATTTTAGATATAAGAAGTAGAAGTCAACAAAATCCACAAATTTCTTCATGCCTGGGATGTAAAGAGCTTAAGAATTACGCCCCCCCCCAAAAAAACCTAATAGGGGAATAACCAAAACTGAGACATTACTTAATCCAGACACAAAGCTAAGGACCCATGTTCAACTTTTAAACATCTGGGTTTGAACCCCTGTGTATTCAGCATTGTTAGTGTTGGATTTGAGATGTCACCATTTCCCCCCCTGGAGAACCCCTCATCTTAAATATTTGTATGTCATTGAGAGACAACATAGTCCTTTCTATAGTCCTTTCTATGCTGGCAAGAGCTGTACCTATTGAATCAGGACAGAACAAATGAATGAAAATACCTGGGAAATGAGTAACAACTAATATGCTAATCTTTACTCTACATATGGAATCTCTTCAAAACATCTCAAATAGAGATGAGCGAGAAATTCAGTCTTTCAAGATGACAGTGATAATGTTATTGATGACATTGTTTGATCCCAATTATTCCTCCCACATGTTGTGGTTCAAAATCCTACCTTTCCAGCCTCTCAGAGAAAGAAAAGAACACATAGGCAAAGAAATGTGCATATGTTTTCAAAATACAAACAAATAGGCCATAGTCATGGATACATCTATCTTGCAATACACAAGACTGAAAAAAGTGTGTGCAAATCTGCACATGTTTAGAAAAAGGTGCACAGAGAAAATATGTAATGATTTGTATGGAGGGAGGAAAAGGTTGTATGGAATTCAAGGGAATGAGCTTGATCTTGTCAAAATGAGAACTTCATTGATGTCCAGTCTTCCATGTGTAATTGGAAGTTCTCTGCGGAGTCACCAGGATTTAAGACACAAATCCAGACTGCAAAAAGATAATTTACTTCCCCCCCAAGAGGTGTATAAAGAAGATATTTGATGCATCGGGCAAAATCTGCTCAAGGTTGTTAGTTTTTCCCCCCTTCTCTTCACCCATACTAAGATAAGTGATCATCAAATGAAGAGAAATTTCTGCTACAGTGTTTCATCCATAAAAACACAAGGGAGGAGGGAAGAGGGCCAATTTGAGCATAGGAACAACAGTAAGGGGGAGAGAAGTCAGACAAGAGTTATTACTGATCTGTGATGAGAAAGATTAAAGGCAGCACCCACCCTGTGGAATTCTGCCAAACAACAGGCGCTGAAGATCAAAGGGGATACAGAGTGCAAGATGTGAGCTCATGGCTATTAAACCAAGAGAAAGTGAGAGAGAGTGTATGTGTCTCTCTCTACAAGAAGTAGGTATGAGTTTGTTAGCAAACAGATGCCAGATTTTTTATTCCCTTTGACAGAAGGAGCAAAAATTAAGGATAGGCCAAAGGGTGTGGGAGAGGGGTTCACTCACTCACAACAGAGAAGAGGAAGATTTGCAGTCCATTTGGTTATGGAGGAAAGATAGAGTCTGAAGTAGGAATATTAGAAGTTAGACACTAAGACAAGGGTTCTCAGCCTTTTTGACTCATGGAGCCCTTATTTCTATAGCAGAACCCCTAAGAGGCCTGCTCTATGTCTTACAAGTTAATGGTGTTTAGGAATATATAGAAGAATAATTCTTATTCTTTAATTTCATTCAATTTTTATTTCTTTCATTTTCCTGGAGTGGCTGCATCAGATTGCTGTTGCATGTTCAGACTGTGGTACACTAAGGGCCTCTGCAGACTGGCCCAAAGGGCCAGCCTGGAGGTACAGTTGGCTCTTAGGGAAGCAAAAGGGAGGATCGGGGCCACGGCATGGGGTTGCTGCAGCCCCAATCTGCCGCTTCCCAGGGCGGCCCAGAGCCACCCATCTGCAGAGGCCCTGAGACTCCTAGATCCCTTTTGCACGTACTGTCATCAAGCCAGGTGTCACCCATCCTATATCTGTGCATTTTATTGTTTACCACACAAGGGTAGTATTCTACATTTTTCCCTGCTGAAATTCATTTCATTAGTTTTGGCCCAGCTTTCTAATCTGTTAAGGCCATGTCAGTGAGGTAGTAAACGCAATCCAGGTTTGAAGAAATGATCCATGATGTTGTACCTTATCAAATAGGCTCAGCACCTTGGAATGTTCCTTGAATCTATGGACTGGAACCAAGAGTGGACTCACTGCTCCAAAGTCATGAGAACCATCATCGGCCACTGCCCCAAAGTGCATGCTTCCATTGAGATGCTAGCCATACTTTCTGTCACAGAAAATGTTTCTCTCTTACTCAAGTTCTTCAAAGTCTGTCTGCAGTATAAAAGACTGCATTTTTGAAAACTAGCCCGAGGGGATATCCATCACTGCCATCTCTGCTTAATCCAATCCTGGCTAATGATGGTCTCCCATCCAATTATTGATACAAGACCAAAAGGACATATTAAATGTGTTCTTGTGCCTTAACTCATCAACCTTTGTTAAAGAAATCCCACTGGTTTCAGTCTATCAGGCTTGCATACTAATACCAATGGCAGCCATTATGGGTGGGATAGGGGTGGGGGAAATCCATTGCAAAGATCTATGGCTTTCTGCCTGGGCAAATTTCTACCTCTCCTTTTGTGATTGATCTTGGCAGGGCTTTGAGGGACTGACTCATCCAGCATTGGAGGAAATAAGGTACTGCTTATTGTGTTAGATAAAGGCACACAATTTAACCTTTGAAACCCAGTGAGTGACAAATAAGAGGGCCACTGGACTAGACTCAGTGCTGGATGGTGTTTCTTATAGAAGTGTCAAGAATTGGAAAGAGGCTTTCTGAGTCATTATGATCAACTCTTGCTACAAATGGAATGATATATATTTTTGTTGTTGTTAATGAAACCAAAAAAGTTCAGGATGAGTTCTTCTCAATCAGGCCAAAGGCTTATTTAATTTGGCATCATTTCCCCCACAGTAGCCAAAGAGATGTTTCTGGGAAGTCATCTGCTGTTGCTCCCCAGAATGGAAGTTATTGATCTCCATGGAACAAGCAAAGAGGGCACCTTGACCAATGTTTTGTTATAATGTTCACCATCTTCATTCAGTCCATCAATCAACAGTATCTTGTCTCTGAAAATGAATGTTCCATATAAGCATCACTGCTAACAAACATCATAACTTAAAAACATCTTGTGAGAGCCTACACTATGGATATAGTTTCAAATCTCTAACTGTGGCTGCATCTGCAGAATAATGCATTTTGACACAGCTTTAACTGCCATGGCTCAAGGCTATGGGATCCTAGGATCTATAGTTTGGTGGGCTGCCAGAGCTCTCTGACAGAGAAGGCTAAATATCTCACAAAACTGAAAGTCCCCAAATTTTCCATGCTGTAAACTGCATTTTCTACATGGAAAATAATATTCCTGCATAGCATTTCATGCACCCACATGTGGACTTTGTACAGAATATGTGTGCATCTACACTGCAGAAAAAATGCAATTTGAAACCACTTTAACTGCCATGGCTACATCCTACAGAATCCTGGGATTTGTAGCTTTGTGAGGCACCAGAACTCTTTGGCAGAGAAGACTAAAGACTTTGTAAAACTACAAATTCCAGGATTCCATAGTCCAGAGCTACAGCTCTAAAAGGGATGCCAAACTGCATTATTATTAAGTCCCAAATTGCACATGGGCTTTGAAAGTTACAGAGGGAAGACATTGTTAAAATGACTTCTTCCTTCCTTTGAGGAAAGATCTAGTGAAGAATTACATCCCTAAACCACACAGGCTCACTGGGAGAGTGATGTTGAGGTCAAATCAAGGAGATGCTTGATGATGGGAAAAAATCTGCAGGCTTTGGGGAAAGGCATTTGATTCAACATGTCAGTAGTCTGAATGAGAAAATAGGGCATAACAAGGAAATATAGCAATGTTGTAAACATCCAGGTTGGTGTGTGTGTGTCTGTGCATTTTTATATTTGCACCTGAATAAAAACACAATTTTAATGGTAGATAAACATGCAGAACCTAGAAGAGTTTTTCAAATATTAATTAAATTAGGTAATAGTAAACAAGCGTGTCACACACTAGCCTAAGAGTTATGCAGGAGCTCTGTTGTATTCACAACATGGATGCATATGTCAGTAATGTATTTCCGTCATCATAATGTTACTCATTGCAACCAGTGATGTAGGATCTTGGCTTAGAAGTTTATTTATTTCACAGTAAATGGCGTTTTCTACCATTCTCTGCCCTTAAAATGCTGTTTTCTTAGTGGGGGGGGGGATTCTATCTTTTCTCAGCCTCAAACTGCAAAGCAAATGCAAATGCAAAAAGTATCCAGCAAGATAAAAAATACAGGATAATTCTTTCATGCCACTAATAAGGATTCCCAAACCCATCTGCCTTTTGGCAGAGGCCTGGCTCAAAATGTAGTTCTTCCTTTACTGCTCTGGTTATACTTTTCTAGAGGTGCTCCAATTTCCAAATCCAGTATGTTTCACATATCCCAAAGGATGGATATATCATCAACAGAGGCCAAGGCTGTCAGAAGGAAGTTTATGAATTGGGGTTTTAATCTGAAAGTGGTTGCGATGACATAAAACAATATAAATGTCAGGCGTTGTTGGTTTCCCTAAAGGTCAAAAGAAACAGCACACAAACCTGTCTGAAAATGACACCTCTGACAGTGCTCTTTCAGACATTGCATCATTACACAGGGGTATCCATCAATTCCAATTATGAGGTGGTTGGAGTAAGGATATGAAAACCTTTCCATGTCATTTTCCTTCCATTTTTCAAAATCCCACTAGCATTCTATTTCTCATCTAAGTTCTGTGTTGGTTTATAAGATTTTTCATCTTCTTCCTACATTCAAATTTATGCTTGATTTGATATGTATCCTTTCTCAAATACACTTTTTATGCCTTGTTCACATTGAGCAAAGTGTGTTTGTGCTAAGGAGGGAGAGACATATCCTTGGACTTTTCATTCTCAAAGAAAGCCATACTTTTGTGCCTCCTGAGATGAGTCACAATATAAAAAAAGGGACACTCCATTTTGCCCAATCACAAGCTTGAGAGGCATTTGTAGTAAATATAGTCCATATTTTGAAATGTAAATAGCTAAAATGCACAAATTGCAAAAAGAAATTGTGCCCAAACACATTTTACCCAGAAGAATGCATTCCTTCAGTTAGGTAAAATGCAGGTATAAAAGTGCTAATTAGTATGATTGGAGCAAAATTGTGCAAATTTCATGGCAGGAAGAAAAGGATAGGAACACAATATGTGTGAGATATATTTGTCTCCACTTCTGAAGATGAAATAGCAAAAGATTACCACCTCTCTTTTCTAGTTCTAGTTCTAGTTCATGTTATAAATGGGGAACCCGGGAGAGGCTGCAGCAGTTTGGCTTTGCCTGAGCCTACTGGGAAGGGCGATATTCTACTCTCCCCTCTCTTTCCACCAAGTTAACTGAATGCAAACTATTTGTGCATTTTGAACTCACTTTGGACCATTTGAAGCATAAAAGTGAAAAATAAGAGAAGGAAAGAGAAGCTGGGACAATTTTAAAGCAGCTGAAAAACTCGGATGTTGGAGGATTGCTCAGGACTGTCCCCCCCAAACTGGGACAGATGAAAGGAATGGAGACTTGACATAGTGCCTTAAGACTTGGCAACCCCAGGGATAGGCGATGTGTTGGTAACAGAGGGAGAAGGGCCAGTGAGCATGTGTGTGTTTTCACTATCTCCCTCAAGATTATGAAGGTGAACACATTGTTCTGCGGTCCTTCTGAAATCATGTCACAGCAATATCTAGTTCTTTCACTCATAATCCCCCCCCAGCCTGAACACTGGCTGTACTTCCCCCCTCTCCTCACAGAGAAAAAGAAACATTAATTTTGTCAATTCACAAATGTCGTACAATGTACAGAATTATGATTGTGGGTGCCTTTCTCCTTCCTAAGAGGATTGTGCTAATTAAACAAGGAGAGATTATCAAACTTTGTCTAGAGCTGATAAAATCCTGCAACAAATTAAAATGGTGTGTAAAAGCTAATCCATCACAAATTGAAGGGGGGGGGAGAATTAAGCTAATGTATTTGCAATGTGTTTTCTCCCCCACCCATAAATAAATGCTCTTTGTCCTTCATGCAAGCTCCAAAACATACTGTTTCTCCCATCGAGTTGAGCATTTTAATGTGATGCACAGGGAAAGAGCAAGGGGCTACTTCAAACAAGAGACTTTCTCCTTGGTTGTCCTTGACTCTGCTAAATGGTGGAGTAACTCCTGACTCATCCACCAAAGCTGAATCGTGGGAGATTGGAGACAGATAAAAGGAAGTATTACTTCCCACCGTGTATAGTTGATCTTTGGACTTCGCTGTTACACAATGTAGTGATGGTATCCTAGTGGGACATCTGTTAAAGGGAGTTAGATAAATGCAATGTCATGGTTTGAGCATTGGGCTAAGATACTGGGGGACCAGGAGAAAAAAAATGCATATGAAAGGTGTATATTTGGGGAATATGCATACTAAAATTGATGTATGTCTGCCAAGAAAAGGTATACAAAGAAGCAATACACCTGTCAAGGGTTGGGGATCATGTCCCTATAGGTCAGAAGTGGGCAATAATATGGTGTTGAGTACCAATTTTACCACAACCCTGCATGGGCTTTCCATACCCATGTGTTCATGAAAATATCTGAGGTTTTGCTCTGCATGAGTCCAAGCCATGCAGTGTCACTTCTGCTTGTCATTTTGGTTACTATATTGCAGAAAGAACAAATATTGTAGGGTGGAAGGATGGGGAGCGTTCTGCAGGGTGGGGATGCTTCCATCCATCTTTGGTACAGTTGGACATCTTTTGGCATGGCTTTCAGGCAAAAATTGCCCCAAATCATGCCAAAATGTGAGCTTCATAGTGCTACAGAGATTGTCCAGGGGCTGCTTGTGGCCCATGGGCTGCAGTTTCCTCTCCCTTGCTCTATAACTGCAACTCCTGTCATGTCCTACCTGAAAGATATATTCTCAGATGAAGAAAGGGAAGAGGAATGCTAAGATGAGGGCTTCCTTTTGGATGTAGAAGAGGCTGGCAGTCTTGTGATGGTGCTGACAGAGTAATAGTCTGGTCCCTCCCAGGTAGCAGCTGCAGAGAAGGAAGAAGTTGCAGTGATATTTCACCTTGTAGAGAGTAATAAATAGCAGAAAAGGAACAGGAAACACTCTGTTCCAATTTAAATGGAAGACACCGAGCTAATGAGGCCAGCTGGACTGGTTAACCACTAGTTATAATTTGGTTCAACCTAGGTCATTCCACTTCTGTACTGTGATCATTGTGTGTGAACAAACTTGCCAGAGATCCTATTTGCCAAGTGCCCCTTTTGTTGTGGTCCTGCTAATACTAGGGTTGCCATGTGGGATCTGAGACAGGGTTCCTATAACTTTAACCGAACAGATCCTGGAACACGACAAGGTACGATAAAATTCTTTCAAGCTTATCCAGTCCTGACTTTCTGCAGTTAAAAATTGAGGTGCAGATACCTTTACCCTCTAGGTTTTATAGTACTTTGTCCTGCACCAAAATGTGGTTAGGATTAAAACTGCAGGAGTCCCTTTCTACATCCAGACTTGACAACCCTAAGCCTGGTTCTGGCACATGATTCCTGTCATACTTGCTGAGAACCCATTTGTCTAGAATCAAATAAAGTTCCTCACTGCCTGGTTTAGACACTGGTTTTCATGTCACTTGTCATTTACTCTCATCTCAAATTAGAATAGAAACAGATCAGACCAAACCCAAACCCTTTAGTCTCATATTCTGTTCACACAATGAATTGGCAATCCATTGTAGAATTCAGAATACTGTAACTGAATACTAAAGCACAGATGCATTCCAGTTTGCATGTTGATGTAGGAAGCACAAATTCAGTTAAGCCCATACAGAGTGGAAAGTGAAGATAATTCTCCTCTATCCTTACATTTTACTATTTCCCAGTGATCAGGAATTTTGCAGCTAGTTCAGGAAAATAGGGATAAATCTGCCCAAGTGAATCTGTCTGAGTATTAAGATCCTTGAGGGAGGTCTCTCTCTTGGTCTTAGGCCCATCTGATGATCTTTCTTGATGCCTACTCCCATCAAGGAGGCTAGGATGGTCCTCTCTCTGTTCATCTTCTACCAGTAGACAAAATACCTTTTTATTTAAGCAGGTATTTGGTAATTAATTGGTTGTGAAGAAAGGTCTTTTCATAAGGAGGTG
>CM034704.1:23335000-23347563 GCA_020142125.1 Phrynosoma platyrhinos
TTCCTTGCATCTCACCAAGACCCTTTAGATTTTTCACAAGCCAAGCAGAGGTATTCCTTGATTATGCAAGTGCTGGAGTCTGTGGCCTTGAATACATTGCCAAATTGCTCCAAGTGCCAGCATGATTCAGTGCAAGACATGAATTATTTATAGTACAGCTATTGCTGGTACAGATACATAATGAACATTGTTATTCTATGTATTCTACACATGTTAAATTGTTCATGTAATCATGTTCTTGCCAATACCGCTTAGGATTACAAAACTATTTTCTAAGGCAGACATTTACTCTTTTCTTAAAAAAATATAGTTATAACTAGCATATGAGTGGTAAGCCATCCTGAATATCAACCCGCAGCAAAGGAAAACAACTTTTGAACATGTTGGGGTGGCCAACTAGCAGGTGAGTGAGCGGTCCTTTTGGCACTGGGGATTTGTGAACCATAAAGCATGCATTGGCCACAATCCTGTTTTTCTTTAGGCATGGTTAATTTCTCCAATGGAAGCAGTTGAACATGTCTGTCCAGTGTGGAATGTCTGCATTCATGTTCAGGTTGTGGAAGTGGAATTGAGCATGGGGCAAATGTGGACGGTACTTTACACATACAGATACACCTGTGCATTTGATTGTGCATTCAGTCACGCAACATCACAATTCAATAAGGAAGTGACATTCTGCAACCATCATCTTGTACCTCCATGACTAAGATCCTACCATGCTTTATCATAGCATAAATATAATTGATGGAGCTATGTTATCCAACTCTTATACTGAATATTAAAATGATATGTGGATCAATGGTCAGTGTACATAGCTGACAACCCATTATGCAAAATTCAAAGGTAAAGTCATGCTAGTCTGTAGAATCAGTATGTAGAGAGATCTTGTAGCACCTTTGAGACTAACTGAAATAACAAGTTGGCAGCATGAGCTTTTGTAGACTTCAGTCTACTTCTTCAGATGCATTTAGTGTAGTGTGCAATGAACAAAGGCAATGCATAGAGGCAATGCATGTTCACATTCTGCCCTGTGTGTTTAGAGCCAGCGTGGCATAGTGGTTTGAGTGTTGGATTATGACTCTGGAGACCAGGGTTCAATTCCCGGATTGGCCACAAAACCCACTGGGTGTGCTTGGGCAAGTCACATGCTCTCAGCCTCAGAAGAAAGCAATGGCAAACCTCATCTGAACAAATGTTGCCAAGAAAACCCCAGCTAAACCCCACTTAAAATGGTGTTGAACTGCATTATTTCTATAGTGTAGATGCATCCAGAGACTGCCAAAATGCCACTAATGTGAGGAAAAGCAACAGATAAACTCAGTGGCTTAAAGGTTTTGAAAAGAAAGGTGTGTGTGTGGGGGGGGATGAAATCCTATTAGGAACAGTCTAGTCTTGCATTTCCAAGTGGTCATGCTGAAGGAGAGATTCTGGGAGTTGTATTTCCCAAAAGTAACTCTTTCCAAGCATTGTGTGCCTTGCTACTAGCTGTCACTGCCAAATAAGACCATGGAAACCTAGCAACATTGGAGGAGCAAGCCAAGGCCTAATGGCCTACTCATACCGGAAACAGTCCCTGTTTAATAGTCCTGCTGTTAAGCAACTAGTACCTTTTCAGAAATAATGGATAAGACGTGGATACAAATGGGAGAATGAGCAGCGAATTAATGCAGAGACAGTGAGAAATTAATGTGAACAGGACAAAGTGGAGTGCTGTCTCTGCTTACATTGCATGCACATGTAAACCAATTTCCCATTGGCATGCATACAATGGCTTTGTTGTTTTATTTGTCAATTGAATGGCATGCTTTCCCTACCCTCCAGTCTTGGCTGCTCTAAGGCACTGCATTTTTGGCCACTTTTCACATTTCAATAAAGTAAGTCTCCATTTGTCCACAGCTGACTGTATGAAAGCATTAACGCATATGAAAAGTGCGCCTTTGGTATGGCCGGTAGATTGCATACTTGTTAAATTTGAACTTTAGAGAGTGAAGCTGCCAAGGGAAACAAACCAACAAGGGGGGGAAATGCCACCTCTCTCTCCCCCCCCTTAGTAAATAGGGCACATATTGTGAGTGTTTATTGTAATTATGCCTTTGTAACAGCGAAGGGAAAAAATGCCATTAATGAAAAGAGGTTTCCCACAGCCTGGTCTTTTGATATGCTTTGTATGTTGCACAATAGTAACCACACAACATCCTGCAGCAATTGCGATGGAGAAACATTAACTTCCCTAATGCACTTATCTTAACTGATCCCATTGTACTTGGATATTATGGCTTATGGGATCCAATATATTAGGCAGGCCGCCTGCCGTGACATAAATGACACCGACAGTTTCTCCAGTTTTACTCCCTTTTAACCCTAGGGTTGGCAGATGCTTCTTATTTCTTTATTTCAGGAACATCCATCATTTTAAAAGGTGATTGCTTATTCCAAGGGCTTCCCAACTCTATGAAACCTCAGCAGGATGACTTATGCTCTGAGGGAATTTAGTATTGCCTGTAGGGCTAGAGTGGAACGGGGGAGGATAGAGGAATGCTAAGATTTCTGTTATTTTTATTTATCTATTTAATTTATATCTTTCTCCCAATATGGGACCCATTAAAGTGGTTCTCTCCTCCTCCTCCTCCTTTTTTACACCTACTTCTTCACTTCCTCCTCTTCCTTCCTCTGCATCACCTGTTTTTCCTCCTCCTCCTTCTCCTCCTCCTCCTCCTCCTCCTTCCTCTGCTTCTCCTCTTCTGCCACTTCTTCCTCCTCCTCTGCTTTCATCTGCTTCTCTTCCTCCTTCTCTTTCTTTTCCTCCTCCTTTTCTTCTTCCTCCTTCTTCTCCTTTTCCTGATCCTCCTCTGCTTTTTCCTCCTCCCTCCTCTTCCTTCTTCTTCTTCTGTAGTTAGTACACCAATGCTACCCCCTAAAACCCACCATGTAAGCTATGAAGCTCCCTCTCAGCATAACCATTTCCAAATTGTAGGAGAGCGAAAGGATCAGAGACAATGTATCCAGTTATTTCCCTTCAACTGGACACCCTTTGACAGGCAAAAATACTGAGAACTTCTACAACCTCTGCCACAACTTACAGTACACAATTCAGATTAATTAATTAATTAAAAATACAATGACTGAGAATTCAGAATAAAACAAGGTCATGCAGAATGACAGGATCCAGGAAGATTTTTTTTAAAAAAAATATATTTTAAAATTATTTTTATTAAATTGAAATTTGTGTAAAAAGACTACAACAGTTTCTATAACAACACACAGAGTAAGGATTTCTATAATCTCTACCACAAATTATATATAAAAAACCCACAAAAACCCATATAGTTTCCCACATCAATCTGATTTCATAAGAGTCCATAGGTTCTCTGTTCTCAGATTTGGATTTGTCAAATAATATCCATGTTTCAGTCTTTTACTAGTTTAACATAATGCCAGAACTTCCCTTATTTTATTTTATCTTTGTAACCCTATTTTTTTTATTCTTGCATCTTCCACCTGTTTTTGGAAAATTTCAAAATCAGAGCCCAATCCTTATCTACCTTTTGTGTGTGTGTGTGTAATTTTATGATTTAACCAGCATGTTAACTTATCCATTTCAGTCAGATCTACCAATTTAAGCAGCCATTCTTCTACTGAAGGAAGTTTTGAAGTTTTCCATGAAGAAATTTAAATGGAGACAACAATTCCAGGAGCAAAACTAGGTAGAGCACTCAAAAATGATCTGAAGTCTTTTGCCTACCTAATGTTTGCTTTAAAAAACCAAAAACACTCCACAGAACTAATGTGCACATTAATAGCTTGATGGAAAGGCTTGATTTAATAATTCTATTCAATTAATAACCTCACTTTCTCAATTACTGTTAAAGTACAACAATAACGCAGAGGGTGGTGCTGTTCTACCCATTGTACTTTTGCTAATGAATTATTGTGCAGCATTATATATCCTAACAGCTCTTGTGTTCTCTCAAAATTAATAAGCCTATTTGGGAGATGCAGGGTTGTGTCTTTTTTAGAAGAATAACCTTTATTAATGGGTTGCTGTGAAGAAAGAAAGAAGGAGAAAAAGAGAGAGAACAAGAACGACTCTGACTGAGCTGTTCATTGAGATAATTACTTTTTAGTCACATTGTAAGATAATAAATCTGCAGAAACTGTCCATCCACTTCCAACCAAGAGATGAACACCTGACACATCAAAGAATCCAGAACAGGTGGTCATATTGGAAAAAATAAAATTAAAATTAAGAGATGTAGGCGAGACAGCAGGGGTACAAAAATCTCTTCGCACAAGTAAGACCTGCAACACAAAGTGTGGGATGATTCATGGGCTCCTCTAGTGGTCTTGCTCCTCTTCCTCTCTCTCCCTGGTGCAGTGGTTCCCTAACTTTGGTCCCTCAGGTGTCTTGGATTTCACCACCCAAAAGCCCCATGAAGCTTACCAACAGTCAGGAATTCTGGGAACTGAAATCCAAAGCATCTTGAGGACCAAAGTTTGGGAATGGCAGGGATACAAAGAATCAATGCAGAATATATGTGTCTCAGGATTTATCATATATACCTGACTATAAGTCGATCTCATGTATAAGTTGAGAGCAGGTTTTGGGGCCAAAATTATGGATTTTGATATAGATAAGTAAAACTTAGGGGCATGCATCTTAAGATCTATGGGATGAAGGAAAGGAAAACAATACCAAAGAACTTACAAAATTACCATTTTTTTCCTCATACTAAAGGCTGGATAGATGAAAGAATAGAGGGGGGCCTGTGCTTCCAGGACAGATCACAGTCTTGCTTTTTTACTAGAGGATGTCTCCTTTTTAAAATAAAAGTTAAAATACAGTACTTTATAAGTACAATACTTGATAAGTCAACTCTAGTTTTTTGAGTCATTTCTTTTTCTAAAATACATGAGTATATACAATATGTATAACATTTTTCTTTTAATAAAATGAATTATATTTAGCATGTTTTACCAAAACAACACCTAAAAATGTTTTAGAAATTTGATGCTCTCTGCCTAACAAAGGAGCCTGTAGCTTCACAAAGAATGGAGGCCACTTGGATCTTAAGAGGAGCATTTCTTTTTGTCTTGCTGATGGAAATTATTATTTTTATTATGTTATGTCCAGGAGTACCCAACTGGCTTATTCACTGGACTATGACTCTCCCAAGCCCTGGCTTGGCCATGAAACCCACTGGGTATCACTTTTTTATAGATTCTGGGTGTTATTGTACTAACATGGCTACCCCTGCATATGTTTTCAGGATATATGTCTCTCTGGACGTTTTCACACGGGGCAAAAAAGGGGGTCATTCCTACCTCCATCCGGCCCCACTCCGGCTCCGTGCAGGAAAAGTTCACACGACGTCACAGCAAGCCCCTCCTCATCCTTCGCCATCCCTGCGCCATCCCTGCCTCACTCCGGGGTCTTGCTCGTCGTGTTCATACGACGTCGCAGCAAGCCCCGCCCCATCTTGCGCAATCCCTGCGCCATCCCTGCCGCTAGCTGGCTTTAGCCCCATCTTTTTAATTCCTTTTTTAAAAAGGAATTACAGGCGCTTCTGCCGGAGGCAATCAGAAGTCATTCTGGTGGCTGCTGTTTTCGCCGCCGGAATGACTCCTGATGGCTTCCAGGGGGCTTCCAGGCGGCTTTAGAGCCGCATGTGTGAAAACGTCCATTGTGTGAAACATACCTAAGTCACAAACAAATTTCTGACCTTAAAATTACAGATGCAGAATTACCTTTCAATATTAGATCTGTACAGAACTTACAATGCTTCCATAAAGTTTTCTTACAGCTTCTTACCCTAAGCTATTTTTATTTCTGCAATATTATTTAAGTTAGGCATGAGAGAGTCACTCTTGCTAAACCATCGGGAGCCAGAAATTTTTGGAAATCTAATGCAAATCATCCAGAATTTTACAGATAGATGCAGACCTACTTTCTGCCCTCCCCTGTGTTAAGATTGCACCCCCACACCTGAATTTCTAGGCCGCCAATGACAATCCTAGAAGATGCAACAAACACAATTGCTCTCTTTTTTATTGCTTTTCTTAGTATTTGAAAACTGTCAACATATCTCCCCTTAATCTTCTTTTCTCCAATCCGATCCATGCAGCCTTTTCCTTAGACAAGTTATCTACCAGACCTGTTATTATCTTCATAGCAACAGGATCCTTTGAAACTTGTCCCTCTCCTTGGCACTTGCAAGAAATAAAGCACAGCTAGAGAGGGACAGATTTATTCCTTCTGTCCCTTGTTCACCACGGTCTTCTCAGATAAGAGACCTGAAAAGATCCTTTGCATCCTTTCACACATGCCACTTCTCTTTGAATGTGTGTTATTGGTTATTCTAGAGTTGAGATTCTACATAAATTTGGGCATGTGGAACTGGACATTTCCTATGCTACAAAACCCTTGTGTTAATTGGCAACATGGCACACCAGAATCAAGACACCAAATTTGAAGCTGAATGTGCAACCAAATGCTCCCATACATCCATTTACAATGTGAGATGTGTGCTGTGCACAATGTCCAATGTACAACTCATGCTCTGCCTCGAGTCCCGGGGCCCTTTCACTCTACACAATTGTAGCACCATGATTCTACTTTAAGCAGTCATTCTTTTTTTTTTTTTTTTAAATCTGTTAGATTTGTGAGAATGGAAAATTTGGAAGGGAAGGACACTTAACTGGGTGCTGCACTGTTTCCAATTCTACTGTTTTTCAACGGCTTTTATATTTTATTTTTAGATGTCTACTTTAGACTGTTTTTTAATGGTATTGATAGTTTCATTCCATTTTAGTGTTGACCTTTTACATGTTTTGACTTTTTTAAAATGGTAAGTCCTACTGTTTGGGAGGAAAGTCAGAACACAAATAAAATTAACTAATGTTGCTACTTCCATAATACACCACTTCCAGACTGGTACAATTAAGGGACTCATCATTTTTCATGATATTGGCTAAGTATGTTTTGTTATGTTTCCCCTGACAACATAAATACTCCTGTCTGAATCATTCCTACATAAAGATAACTTTCCTTAGGGAAACCAGAAACCTCCTTGAGGGCAAGGGATGCTTCTCCATCCATGAGATGTAACATTTGCTCCATTGTACCCATTCTCAGCTGATAACAAAAGTTGGCATAGGGAAATATGGGGCATTCATCATAACAGTACAACAGTGTGGTGCTAAACCTGTGTCTGCTGGAAGAAAAATTTGCAGAGTTGGTACTTAGAGTGAGAGAAGGGGAGACATATTTTGCTGTTTCTGGAAATCCATGAAGGAATGAGTCAGATGAGAATTCCCAATTTTGGCTGGTGCCACACTGGAATTCCCAATTTAAGCACATTGACAATGCTTTTACTATCATGGTGCCATCCTATTAAATCCTGGGATTTGTAGTTTGTTGTGGTACCAGAGCTCTCTGAGAGAAGGCTATATATCTCACAAAACTACACATTCCAGAATTTCATGGCACTGAGCTATCACAGTTAAAGTGGTGTCAAACTGAAATAATTCTGCAGTATAGGTGCAGCCGGAGTTGAGAAAAGTCGCTAGAGTTGGTTTCCATGAATGCAGTTGTGCGCTTGAAGCTCTTAGGGAAGAGACTTGTGGCACTTCTTTCTAGGACAAAAGGAAGACCATCAAACTCTTGGAGAAGATGGAGGGAGGAAGTGGAGTTTAAGATTAGCAATCTACATATCAACAAGGAAGACAGTAAAAAGATATACCTGCTTTAAATGCTCCTGGTTATCTTCTATCTGTTATCTGAACAGCACAACTTTTGACAGGTAATCTGAATCAGTAGAATTCAGATTACTTGTCACAAGTCTTGCTGTTCAGTTTCTAGAAGCTGGGAATCAGAAATCAAATTGCTGTTATTCTTTCTAACATACTTTCTTATTCTCTTTCTTTCACTTTCTCTTTTCTAGGATTTGAGTTTCATTTTAAACATAAGGAATAATTAAACATTATTCCTAATATGGCTGCTGTCGTTGTTGTCATGTGCTGCAAAGTTGACGGTGAGTTATGACAGCTGTATCATGGAGATTTCTTGGCAAGATTTATTCAGAGAAGTTTTGCCATTGCCTTCCTCTTAGGCTGAGAGAGTATGATTTGTCTCCCAAAATCTTAGCCCAGCATTCGAGCAACTACACCACATTGTCTCTGTTTCTTGGTAAGAAGTGTTATTCAGAAGTGGTTTGCCATTGCCTTGTTGAGAGAGGCTGAGAGAGTGTGACTTACCCAAGGTCACCCACTGGGTCTCCCAGAATCTTCGTCCAACACTACACCACACTGAATTCACTTAATAAGGGACTAATGATTTAAAATTAATCATTTAATGATCAGTTGACTTGTTAAAATCAAATAGCTATAATTTAAACATTAATCTAACTAAATAAATTGTGTATGTGTGTGTATGTAAAAGAAAGAGAGAGAGGAAGGAAGGAAGGAAGGAAGGAAAAACCCTAGTATTCCAGGCAAAGAGGCAGCATGGAGTAGTAGTTTGAGTATTGGACTACAACTCTGGAGACCAGGGTTCAATTCCCAGCTCAACCATAAAAGCCACTGGTTGACCTTGGTCAAGTCACACACTCTCAGCCTCAGGGGAAGGCAATGGCAAATCTCCTCTGAACAAATCTCGCCAAGCAAACCCCATGATAGATTCACCTTAGGGTTGCCATAGGTCAGAAACCACTTGAAGGCACACAACAACAACAGTTCCAGGTAAGGATGCAAAAATATACATGTTTGGACAAGGCGAAAGCAAAGTGAAGAAGAAAAATAAGTAGCTGTTCATTTCCCTCCCTCCTTCTTGACAGGGGAAAAAAAGAGAGAAACATGTCAGGCATTTCTCTAATTCCTGTAATTTCCTATACTTTTCAGCTTCTGTTACATTATTTTCTCATCACATTGACTGAATGCAAGAAAGGAAGTAGGAAATGGCAACATTCTTTCCTCCAATCCCTGCACATTGTACCTGAGGCCATGCCTGAATTGAAAGATTCTAGGTACATTTAGGTTGTTCTTCTATAGGCTCTGTGGCCCCAGACGTGATGAAAGCAAAGGTCATTGCCCCAATACACTCACTTGGGGGGGAAACTGTCCACAAAATAACTTCTAACTTTCTTGCATTGGGGGAAAAAATGCTAACATTCCTCATTACTTGCTTGGAGAACCGCATTATTTAAGAATTGCATCCCTGTTCCAAAGCAGCAGCCACCTTGAGCTCTAAACCTCTTGTAGGAGATAAATTGTCGGAGGCCATTGAACAAACCCAGCCTGATTTAGGAGAAATGTGTTTAAGAAGCTTGACAGTGTTGATCTCCCTCCTGAGCATTATCCATCCGCAGTTTCATATAACACATTTTAATGGTTCCTTTGTCCTGGATGTCCTAATGGCTGTAGCCTCCACAAGTATCATGTGCAATGCCATTGAGAGAAAGAGAGAGGCAACCCCCTCCTGACCTATCTTGTGGAGGAGATGAGAGGCATCTGATTTCCCCCATAAAGCCAATCTTTCACACTGAATAGTGCACAATTTGCAGCCATCATAAAAGCGTGTGTGCATGGAGGGGGGCAATGAAAAAAAGAAATACCCCTGCCAAATTTATTGAGCAGTTGTATAATTCTGAACTTGGAAGGTTTCAAACCTCGATCCCTCCATCCCATTCAGCTGACTTGCTGGCAGAAAACAATATTTCATGGTCAACGACCAATAAATGGAATTAAAGAAAAAAACCCACACAGAGACACAATGGCACACCAATAAAACCACAAGGAACCTCCTCAGAAGGCACTCAGAGAATTATGTGTCATTGGGCCATATAATATTAGAGTCCAATGATAAACATTGAGGAATAAGGGTTGTATGTTGCATTGTGTATGTGTGTGAGTAATGGCCTCTGAAATCTTTATAGGTTAATGTGCAAAGGTACATGGGTGGCCAGACTCCACACCAGGCTATAGCCTTCCCACAAGCATAGCCGTTTAGATGACACCTTCCTTACCATCAATAAAAGTGATGTACTGCAGGCTCCACAGTTAGTCAACAAACAATTTCCAAAGAGCACTTTAACTACAATGTATAAACCAGTTGTAGGGCTCCCCAACACAATATTCCACAATAAACCCATAGATCCTGGATTGGAGAATAATGCTCCTTTGAGTAAATAGACAGAATGTCGTTTGTCTCTCCAAAAGAGAGTAATGTGGAGCAAAGGAAGCAACACTTTTTATTGAGTTGGCGGAGGTTCAGAGCTGAGCTTAGAAGCAATGAATTAGAAGTAACAGAATCATCTGGAATTAGTTACTTTTTCAGGTAATGAGGGGTGCAGTGAGGTCACTTTACAGCAGTGATGCAATGAATGGGAGTGGAGCTCCTTTACTGGTGCAACAAGTAATGTTCTCCAATTACTTTCAAAGTATCTTTAAAATGGAACTTTTAAAGCAAAGCCTGAATTGACTTGAAGACACATAACAACACAACAGTAGAGAAGTTTCAGGAATTTATAAGAACCCAAAAACATCCCAGTTGTGTAGTCCCCAGATGGCAATGCATGCTGATTTCCTTTCTTCACACTGGATCTTCAAACAGTGATATTGGACTCCATTACTAAACAGCATATCCAGGACAATTATTTTCTCTGGGTGGTGCTTTCACTCCACTTTCTTAGCTAGGAACTTTCCATTCTTTCTATTTGTCAGTTCCTTGTTTTTTATTGCGTCCATGCTGGTACTTAGAGCTCTCACAAAATGAGAGGCTTAGCCTGGTGTGGCTAATTGTTTATGTCCACATGGTTTCTTCCTTCCTTGAAAGATTTTTGCCTTTTTGGAGAAGTGGACCATTATACCATGCAGCTGGACAGCTATTTGACCATTAGATAGAGAAGGGGAAGCAATTAAGACCTTACGGAGGGTGGAAAAGTTGTCCCCTCTTCATTCCTATTTACACTTGAATGTTACAAAGAGTCATGATGGGTCAGACTGAAGGCCTATCTAGACCAGTATTCTGTTTACACTGCAGATAGCCAGATGCCTATGGGAAGCCTGCAAGCAACATAGGTGTAGGGAATGGAAAGAATATATAAAAAAAATTGGAAAATGATCAGATATGTTAGTTTTTGGTTTGTTTGTGTGTTTTAGTGTTAATAACCTCTGACAAGAAGAATGTTTGGCTGATGACAATCTTCACAGTTCAGAACTTATTCTGCACAAAATATGCACATGAAAACAGCTTTGTCTGCACATAAAATATTTATGTTTTGCTCTCCACAAGTAACAGAATGGACAGGGGAATGGCTGTCATAGCAAGACAGTAGGGTTGGTCATTGTTAAGGAAATATGAACCTTTATAATGAAAAAAAAATCCATATACAAATTAAGGCAATATGTATCATTAACAGAATGTGATTAACAGACTACTCACCTGCCTTCTCTGACTATGCAAACTGGAGCAAGACTTCAGAAGGTGAACAACAGCATTCTTGTTGCTTGGACCATAGAGCGAATTAGGTCAAGGAAGAAAAGATGGCAATAACACTGGGGGTGGCAGTCTCTTGTCCAGAGACAAGAAATAAAAATGGGTCCCCAGAGCATGATGCTACCTTTATCTTGTTGGTCCGGGAAGAGACTAGGGTAGTGGCAAGAGGCATTTGTTGGCTGGAAGCCAATGTCCCTAGATGCCCAATGGAAGCTATGTTCCCAGGTGGGTCCCTTCAGATGTGTGTGCATTGAAGGCATCTTGCACAATGAACCACCCAAATGGGGAGCCAGTCTTCCTTCATATTTGGTGAGGATCCCATTTCAAGATTGAATGCACCCACTTGAAAAAAGAACCTCCATTTGGATCATGTTGCTCTTAGCCTGCTTCAATTTGTAGTCAACACTGAAGTGTATACAGGGTAAGATTCCTTATGCATAGTTCCTTGCAGTTCATCTCCCCAGGGCAGCAGCCAAACTCAAGCAGGCTTTTCTGTAGTCCCTCTCTAGCCAGCAAGGATGGAAGATTTAACCAGGCAGCATCACAGCAGCTGGGAGAAGAAAAACGAGATCCTGTATCTATTCTCTGCTTGCCTCTTTCATCCTTCCCTGTTGAGTAAAGTATTGCAAGTTGGGCTTGAAGCGTGAAGAGGTATGGGATGTTCCACAAGAAGTCAGTGAAGCTTCCACTGTGCAACATTCAAAACAAGACCTGCACACAAATAACATTGAATTACACATATTTCTGTTATAGTACTAGCAGAAAACCTCACAGACCTGGCACAACTACTAAGAAAGATCAAGGAAGAAATGGGCAAAGGCAGACTTCCTGTTGAACATCAAGAAAACAAAAATAATGACCACCGAGGACTTTCACAATTTCAACCTAGACGATGAAGAAACAGAAATAGTAAAAGAATTCCCATACCTGGGATCAAACATTGATAAAAATGGGGACAGCAGTCAGGAAATCAGAAGAAGATTAAGAATGGGGAGGTTGGCTATGAAAGAACTAAAAAGATCCTAAAATGCAAAGACATACAACTCAGCACAAAAGTTAAAATCATACAAGC
>CM034704.1:23364209-23376544 GCA_020142125.1 Phrynosoma platyrhinos
ACTTGAGCCTACTTCTACCCCATAAATACACACACACACACACACACATGCACATGCACACACGAAAACCCACATCCACCTAAGGAAGTAAAACCAAGTCTATGAAAGCTCTTGTCACCAACTTCTTTTTCAGTTAGTCTCAAAGGTCCTACAAGATCACTCTGCATGCCTATGATCTCTTGTTTAGCTATGTCCTTCAGTCCATCTATGTTCTACTGTGATTCTATTTTCAACAGAAATGGGGCATAATGATCAAATGCTGGTGGACTTCTGGTGGAATGTGAAGCTCTGGCAGCATACTTCTGCTTCTGGCCAGTAACTGCGGGGTCCTTCTCCTTCCTAGTGGCAAAACACAACTAGATGTCTCTCGGGCAGTACTCCATCTCTCTGACCACTGACAATTTGTGGGAGTATGGCACTATCTAGCTGCTACTGGAGAACTTAACATCCATGGCTCAATTTTACGGAATGCTATGGAGAACTTAATATCCATAGCTCAGTACTATGGAATTCTGTGATCTGTAGTTTTGTAAGTTTTTTTTAGCCTTCTCTTTCTAAGAGGTCTGATACCACAACCAACAACAAATCCCAGGATTCAAATGGATGGAGCCATGACAGTTAAAGTGGTGTCAAATTACACTCATTCTGCAGCCTGGCAGCACTGCAGCATAGCAGAACTGCAGAAATGAATAAATTTGACACTACTTTAACTACCATGACTCTACGTACAAGACCCTGGGATTTGTACACTGGTGAGACACCAAGGCTTTTTGATAGACCAGGCTGAATCCCTCACCAAACCACAAATCCCAGAACTCCATAGGATAGAGGTATGGCAGGTCAAGTGGTGTCAAACTGCTTCATTTCTGCAGTGTGAAAGACCAAAGTGACTACTCTACAGATTCAGTGCTGATGCTGTCAAGACCTTTCAAAGACACATGCACACACAACCCCACCAGTATTTTCTGACACGTACCCTGTCATTGCTTATAAGCAAAGTTCTATTAACTTCTTGACTTATTCATTTACTTATTTACTTTGAAGAGCAGCAGTGCAAACAGCCCTTCTGGTTGCTCCTTGCACTTTGAATTTCACTTTATGTGTCAGTTTGTATCTGCAGGGGGTAAAGAAAGAGTGAGGTAACTCTTATGAGCAATGAAATATTCATTGCCACACGAGTGAATTAGCTTGGCCTTACCTCTTCAAAGGGAATGCTTTTGGGGGACTTGTCTCTCAGGAGATCAGTTTGTGAGGCAGGCAAGCTAGTAAGTAACTTATTGTATCATTAATATATTGGTCATGTCATCTCTTCAGTTGGAGATCGTTTGCATTAAAGCAACTCCAAAGTCAGTGTCAGCCTGTGCAACAGTCCAGCTTCAGATGATATGTGGGTTTCCTCTCTTCCCGTGTCCTTACGCAGTTATAAAAAAATCAAGGTGAGAGAATGCACTCAATATCAGGATATATTAATCTTCTGGGGTTGAAAGGGGGAAGAAAAAGATTTTGGAGACATGTTGGACAGATGCTGTAAAAAAATTATTTTTGATCTTCCAAAAATATGACTTGAGGAAGAAATCATCCATCACCTGGGATTTGGAGTGGAATATTGGATTTTCCAGTGGACAGCAATGTGGCAAGTGAAGCAGGGTTCAAAATCCCATTATTTATCCAGTTTTGTGTTCTTGACTGGAAACATGTTTAGATTTGAAAGAAGGAAAGAAAGATCAAGAACAGATTTGCCAGAGGACTACAAAACTTCAATTCCTGTCATCAGCCAAGAGATCAAGAGCTAGAATCTCAGAAAATTACCTTTGGATTACAAATCCTGGATTTCCCCCCTATTAGGGATTGGGAGTGAACAAAAGTAACTTTTTTCAGGGACTAAAATATTTAGCATGAACATGAATCATATAAAAAAGAATAGAACAAAGGAGGAGGAGAAGCCACTGCCATAGAGGTAATGGTGACAATCTTTGCACAATATTGTGCTGCCCAGATCTAAAAAAGGTTTATTCACCCTGGCTTTTTTGCCATATTACCTGGTTGTCCATGCTTTGCCAAACTACAAGCCCACTTACATGGGCCAGTGATGTGAATACTTAACCATATTGTCCTCACATGCAAGGATGAACAATTACTGCAGTTTTTTTCCTTCTACTACAGGAGGTAACAAATGTTTCTGGCTTGCATTTTCCCTGCATTTGACCATCCCAAATTATTTTGTTGATATTGTTCAGCAGACAAATACCCTCTATTTTTCTTAATTTTTTTTGCACAGAAGACACATTTTCTATGTAGAAAACTTTTATGCATGTGTGCACAATACAAGTATATATATTTCTTCACAATATAATGTCCCAGGACAATATAATGTCCCAGGATGTTTCAATACAATGTGCTAGATTTTCTCTTTGTTATTTTTGCTGCATTGTTGTGTTGGGTTTTTTTTATGGGTTATGTTTTTACCTGGGTTTCATTTTATTTATTTATTCATTGATACTTTGATCACTTGTATTTTGGGAATTTTAAACTATTATTTTAGAAAAAAAAACCATTGTAAACTGCCCTGAATCCCAGACTGGGGCAACAACAGCAACAATAGGATAATGCTGCACAAAAGTTTCATTGCTTTGTTACTCTTCTTGATGTTTTTTTTTTTTTGGTCAGGACCCTGCCTTTCACCCAGGAAACAAATAATACAGGCTATTTTTTCCCCATTCCTAACCTATTACCAATATAAAAAGTGATAGATAATTCCTCCCTATCCCTTTCCACCTTTCTTCTATGACATTGCAAGAGCCATCCTATATCTATATAGTCAGCGTAAGAGGGGCTCTCCAAAAAAGCGATACAAGGACTCCCTGAAACAACATCTCAGGCTTGGCCAAATTGATCGCCAACAATGGTCCACCCTGGCCTCACATCGGGAGGCATGGAGACGCACTATCCACAGTGCTGCAGCCTTATTTGAGAAGTCATGCCGAACAGGTCTCAAAGAGAAACGACAATGCAGAACGAATCACATTCCCGAAACATCACCCAAGGAGATCTTCTGCTGTGCTTTCTGCAACCAGACTTGTTTATCTCGGATTGGCCATTTTTGTCATCAGCACGCTTGCAAAAAGTGTGGGATGAGTCCTTCGTGAATCTTCATTTGCAAAGAAAATCCAGAGATATAGATTTTAATATAGACGCATGTTTTTTATCTGTTTTTAACTTTTGTACGATTTTAATGAGTTTTGTAATAGTTTAATGTGATGATTTAAAATTGGTTTTAACTTTTTGTAAATGTTTTTAATTTGTTATTCTGGAAGCCACCTGGAGTGCCATCATAGGAGAAAGGCGGCCTTTTGGCCTTGAAATTTCAAGAAGCGGGATTCTCATGGTTTAGCAAGCCAAAGTGTGACTTCTGTCTTGAACTCTCAGAGTGATAGCAATCTATAAACTACCTTCTACATTTTGCTTCTCACCTACTTTGGGCTCCTAAGTTGCACAAGAATGAAGGCAATAAATAAGATGGCCCATAACAGCAGACACTCAGAAGTCTTGAGGCATGTAGCCCTCCAAAAAAGTTGGCTCTCATGCTCATTGCTCACTGTCCAAAAGTCCTTGGGAATTTATGGTTCAGTGCTAAAATGACATTCTTCCTTTTTTTGAAGGGCCTTTTTATGATGGATAGTGTAAATTAATTTAAGGTAACTTTTTGTCAGCCAGAACTTGTGACTAAGATAAATTAGCGTGAAGCCTTTTTATAATGTCCTTAGGAATTAACACTCTACTTTAACTTTCCCTCCTCTCCACAGAAAATCTTTAGGTTAAGAGATTTATGGCTTTATTTATGTTATTTTTCCACTTTCAAAACTTCCCTTTGAGGGAAGAGTAATGCATAAACACCCCCATATTGGGCTGATAAATGATTATTGGTTGGTGTTTTATACACACATAAGTTTCCATACATATGTGGCTGTACATTTTTGGCCATGGCATAAAATCCACATTCACTTCACATTTGTGTAACAAGAGTTCTGGATGTATAACATGGAATTGTGCATTCTTGGATACTGTGAAACTACTTCATAGGAAGAGTTCTAGAATCCCTAATGGTTTAATGACAGAAACATATAAAAGCCTTTTCTCTATTGAATTAGATTGCAGTATCTAAGAAGGTTTGCTTGCAGGAGAGTGGAAATATTGACCACTTCATACTGGCCATAGCAAAAGATCAGTGACAGTTTTTGTGAGGCTTTTCTAGTTTGGCAGATCCTTGAATTGCCAGCTCCTCTCCCTTGACAGCAATGGGTGTTTGTGTGAGAGAGAGACAGAGAATTAGTTATGCCAGCTCCAGGACTGGGAAAACTGAGAGGCCTGGATTGGGTCCATCTGGGGGAATGGAACAGCTTTGGATCCAGTTGGTTTATTCATTGTTCCAAAATTTCCTCCTTTCAGGCCGTAGCACCTGCTACCACTGCACTCTTTCCATCTTCCCATGACTAGGAGGGCTTTGTCATGATAGAGCCTCAAAGCCAGCTGCTCTCATTACCTAGGAATGCAAAGAATATTTGTTTAATTTTTTGCCCGATTGAGCAAGAGGATAAGAACAATTTTGAAAGTGTTTTTGTTTCCTCCATGAATATGAGATAAAGTAGAGATTAATGCCTGATCCTCACCACTAGCAGAATCCATTGGGCTGGCATCAACACACTATCCTCATTCCTCCAGCCATCCAAATGGCAATGTTAGGATTACAGTGCAAACTTAAACAGTGATATTCATTTCATAATTGGGACCCAAAGTAAATCTGGGAGAGCATTTTGATTCATAAAAGGATGGGTTGCCATAAATCGGAAATGACTTGAAGGCAGACAACACACATACAAAGACTCCACAGTAGAATCATTGAGTTTTGTGGATTTATTTCAGGTGTGTTAAACCAAATCAGTTTGTCTCAGGAGTGCTGTCAGTTCTCCCCCATTATTTTTTCTTTTCTTTCTGCTTCTTTTTTAGACTGAAAGGTGCTAACATGGCTATCTCTTTGAAAGCATTTTGTTTCAAATGCCTAGGCCAGAATCCTATTAGTTATAAGTGTGGTAGTACTTTCACCCTTGCATATGTCTTATTTTGAATGGGATGCAATGAGCTATTCTGTAGCCCAGAGCAGGCAGAGTGCGACCCACAAATTTCATTTATTTATTTCCTGAATTTATATCCCACCTTTCTAATACCTTTACTGAATTATGTTCTACCAAGACAGGATTCCAGGCAGCCCATAAAAGCTAGTTTTATGGCCCCTGAAGCCTATAACAATCCTGCAAACTTTGGAGGCAATTCTTGTTGCCTGAAAATCACACAGAGAACCCCTAGATTACGCAAAACATACCCAGCTCCACATAGAAAGTGCCCCCAGCATTCTCAAATACCTATTTTCATTTGAGTCCTTCTCAAAATGGTGATAAAAAGTGAACTGATGTCCATTACGGTAACCATTTTGGGAAGAATTCCAACAAATGTTGAGTACTGTTGAGTACTAATGGGGGGAGCCCATGCAAAGATCAGAGGATCAGATCCCTATAACATTTTCCCACCACTGCTATAGCCCCTTGTTTTCCATCCAAAACCTCCACCACTAAGCACTACATTGGAAGGAAGTGACCCAGCTACAGTGAACAAGTCTTGTCCCCCTCTAGAAAGAAGGAAAGGAACCAGGTCACCATTCCTCTTCCCTGATCTCTCTAGTGCAGTGATACCGAAACTTTTAGAGACCGAGTTCCCAAACTGCAACCCAAAACCCACTTATTTATCACAAAGTGCCATGTCCCTCTGGCTTTCTAGTAATGAACTCTGGTGAACTCTGTACTGGGGTGATGGGACACGTTCCCACAGAGAAGACTCTGAGTGCCCTCTCTGGCACACGTGCCATAGGTTTGCCACCACTGCTCTAGCAACTTCACTGGGGAAAGGAGAAAGACCTCATTATTGGGATGATGTTGCCCTTCTCCCTCCCATCTCCAGATCCATTTAACAGCTATGTGAGTGATTTAAGAGTATAGCATGGGACTTGGCAATTGCCTTTCAGGGGAGGGAATATGGAACTGTATACCTGTGGAGGGTTTATGCTCCATGTTTTCCATGTCTCTAATCTGTCACTCATATTTTTCCAATCCAACATTTTGAAAAAAAAAACCAACTTGCAAATTTAATTGCCAAGTCCCCATCTTCTTTCAATCGGAGCAGGTGTGAGAATTAGGTGGTGCATAATGCATTCCATGATTTCAACCAGTCCTCTATAGAGGGGACCTTCACTGTCCTTTAATTTATTTTCTTTCTCAATCAATTGGTTTAATTATCAAGTTTTTAATTATCAGTTCCTGATGGCCCTGGAGACCGTATCCTCAATATATCCTGTTATATTGCTGTTTTATTAAGGGGTTTTATTCCTTTTCTGCTTTTTTTTTTTAAATGTGTTTCATGGTAATACTTTACTTTGTATTTATTATAATGCTAATTTTCGAATTTCTTTTCACTTTTAGAGGATCGTTATATGAAAAGCAGGAAAAAACACAAAATCTCCAAGATTAAAAATAAAATAAATGATGAAAGTGTAAATAATTGTGGAAAATCTAGTAAGAGCTACCACATCTCTCCAATGCTTTTTCCATGGTTTCATCATGCACAACAAGAATGTTCTTCCTCTGAGGAGGCTAGAGATGCAAAACTTATTGATTAAATTTCTGATTCTTGATGAAAGAGCCTATTTTTTGGGATGCAAATCTGTTCCTCTTTAACCCTTACTTGCAAAGACACTCACTGATTGGCTACTTCGTTTTTATTGTTGATAACTGCCTTCAACCTACATCAGCCCTATGTATAACTCATACTTGGTTAAGTATGCAAAGCTAAGTAATGTCTCCTGATCTGAAACCCCATTTCCTCAGTTCCCCTTAAAGGCTGGCCACTTCACCAGGTGAAGAAAGTCTGTCCAATTGCCACGATCTTAAGTTGGACTCAGAGGGCATTTAAGAACTAGTTGTCACAGTGAACAAAACAAATCCGTATAGTGGCCAGTTGAGGCACAAAGAGAATAACATTTCAATCCCCCTTACATGAGTAAATGAGGCTGTCAGAATGAGGATTTGGGACAGTGTTGTTAGGGGAAAGAGTCTGGAAGCTTCTGCACAGAGATCCTTCTGCAGACTCAACAGAGGATGTAATAATTTGTAATTATTGCAGATTGCCATTCATTACTGCTATGAAACTGCCTTTTAGGAGGCTTAGGGGGGTTGCAGACTGCCAGAAATAGTGCAAATTGAGTCCACTTTTAGGGTTAGGGTTAGTGCTAGGGAATCATGGGAATTGTTGTTGTTTTTCTGAGACATTGAGCCTTCTCTGTCAGAGAGCTCTGATGCCACAATAAAATACAGTTCCCATGATTCCCTAACCCTAACCCTAACCTTTAAAGTGGACTCAATTTGCACTATTTCTGGAACCCCCCTTGGTCTACTGGCATCTGAGAACATCTTGGACTACTGACGTCTACTGCCATCTTGATCTACTACCATCTTATAACTCCTTTGAGACTAACTGTGCAAAAGAGGAAGCATACATTTTTTGTGGACTTGGTCTACTTCCTCAGATGTCAGTAGAACAAGTATATGAAAGGTTATGCTACGAATTATTTTGCATAGTTCATCTCAGAGGCGCTACAAGATCCCTTTGCATACTGGCCCATAGTGAAGCTATGGCATGACTGCAGGTAATCCAACTGACTTTTGTTTATTATCTGCAAATAAGAAAGAAAAGAAAACTGCACATGTTTATACAGGTAAACTTGGAAGATGTGTGGACATTGATGGATGAGTCATATTCTGCCAGGTGGGCAGGCTGTGATGACAAATCCCCTTGGCTATTTGAGGGATCTTTCCACTACAGTACACCTCATTGTTCTCCCTAATGCAGGGTTCTAAGAATAGGATTAATTAGCTCTCACCGCATCAGAGCCAGGAAGGTTGTGTTCATTTTCATTAGTGTTGACCTGATCTCGTCTCCAAACTCACATTGTTATAATCGTTAATGATGCACCAGAGGGGTATTACTATTAGCATGATGGGAAAGGCACTAGGCCAGTTTGTTTAGAACCTAAGGTTTGTTAATCTGTCAAGCAAGAGAGAACACTTCTACATTCCCCCTGGCCTATGAGCAATTTTACCATTTCACGGATCTTTGTGTTACAGATTCAGAGGGTGCTTTTAGTTGAATCACACAAAATAGAACAGCTCTTGATTTTTTTAAAAAAATAAAAAAATATTTACTTTATTTGCAGTCTATTTTTGCAATATCACATGCAGTTTACAGACAGTATGGAAAACACAGTGGCTTGTTAGCCCCAGCTAGAGCAGATTTGTTGACCAAGAGAAGTTACACAAATGTTGACTTAGCAAGTTCCCATTGATTGAATTGATCTAGATACAACATTACTTGTTTCATAAGCCTCTAATGGAAATCTGTTTCTTCAGTTCATGTATTGCTTCAGTCTCTGTCTAGACTGGACTTGACAGTTTATGTTAAGACATACTTCTTCACTAATTTTCAATGAGTAATTTTAGCTATTTTCTTCTTGCTGTGAGAAAATGTGAAGTGTAGCTTTCAAAGGCTATTCACAGTTTGAGACTTATTCTGTGAAAAAAAAATGGATTGTTTTTTGTGTAAAATGGCATTTTCTATACAGGAAACAGCTTTTTTTTTTTTAAAGATAAATATTATTTTCTGTACAGAAAAATGGTGTACTGTTGAATTTTAAAAGGATATGTCCCAAACAGCAGTAAATATCATCACTCCAGGATTCCTCATGTCATGATTTCTTGTAATAGAGAAACATGTTTTTGGACCATTGGATGGAGGGTATTTTCAAATATTCTTCACATCCCCAGTTTATATCTGATCTAAGTGTCTATAAGCCTAAGTCAATAAGTTTATAAGTCTATTTAGGATTGCCTCACCAAACCATGAAACTCAAAATTCTGTTGGTTGGAATCATGGTAGTCAAAGTTCTATGGAATTATATAATAAAGATACATCCTAGTTTATAGACCTGCTTAAAAGTTGCTTTATTCCACTTCTATGCTATAGGAGTAGATGCAATCCAAATGCAAGGACCATCTATTCCAATGCCATGTTCCTCATGCATCAACCAAATGCCTCCAGGAAGCCCAGGAGTATGACAAGGAGGAAAGATGCTACTCTCATGATTTGCTCTTCAGCAATGGATTTACAAAGGTAAACTGCTTCTGAACCCGAGACTGTAGTATAATAGCCATTGAAAGATCTATCAATCTTGTATCTGTCTAATCCACTTTAAAGGCCATCAGAAGTTGCAGCCATCACCATATCCCTGTAGCAGTTAATTCCATTATGATGGATGCACTGTGTGGAATAATGATTTATCAGCACCTTAAAACACCACTTCAAACCACTCTTGGAATGGTTCCAAACCTCTTATCTTGCTTGCATTAGTCTGGGAAAATGTTGTTCCCAGATAAGGAAGGGGGAGAAGGAGAAGGAATAGAAGAAGACAGCTATCCCCATATTGGTAGAAATTTGAGACCATGGATAGCTCTAAAAGAAATGAGAATGTCACATTTGATTTCCTTATACATAATATATCAAGAGACCACTGTTGGGATGGAATATGCAGAAACAGATTGGTTTCCAGTTGGTAAGGGTGAGACAAGGGTGCATTTTATCTCATTATCTGTTAGTTTTATACAGAAGATATCACATGGAAAGTAGGATTAGACTCAGATGAAGGATGTGTTAAAACTAGAGGAAAAAACCTCAGTATGAAAATGATGCCCTATTGCAAGCAGAAAATGGCAAAGACTTGGAAAAAACTAAAATGAAAGTTAAGGAACAACATGCATAAAATCAGCCCTGGTGGTGCAGTGGTTAAATGCCTGTACTGCAGCCACTCACTCATAGACCACAAGGTTGCGAGTTCAATACCAGCCAGGGCTGAGGCTCGACTCAGGCCTGCATCCTTCTGAGGTCGCTAAAATGAGTACCCAGATTGTTGGGGGGCAATCAGCTCACAGTTGTAAACCGTTTAGACATCCCATAGCATGATATGAAGCGGTATATAAATAAGCTGCTTTGCTTTGCTTTGCTTTGCAAAAGCAACACTACAGCCAAATATTAAAGAAGGCAAAAATATATAGCCCACAGAAGAGTTGTTGTTGTTTGTGTGCCTTTTGACTTATGGCAAACCCAAAGTGATCTTATCATAGAGTTTTCTTAGCAAGATTGATTCAGAGGTGGTTGTCATTGCCTTCATTTGTGGCTGAGAGGCAGCAGTGGAGTCAGCAGTCAATGGAGGCAGCAGTCAATAAGCCAAACACTTGGAAGAGCATCTATGAAAGATCTAGATGTGATCTTCAGGTGTAAAGATACTGCATATTATCAAATACCAAACTCTGAATCATCCATACCATGCTATTTCCAACTTCTATGAATGGACTGGAAAGATGGACAATTAGGAAAGCTAACAGGAAAGAAATAAACTAATTTGAAATTTGATGCTGGAGGAGAGTTCTACAGATACCATAGACTACAAAAAAAAAAAAAAAAAAAGACAAATAAATGGGTCATAGATTCAATAAAGCCAGAATTCTCATTCTGAGCCAAAATGACTGAAATGAGACTATTGTACTTTGAATACATCATGATTCATTTGAAAATTTCATAGTTCTTGGAACAGTTGGAGGCAGTGGGAAAAGAGGAAGACTACATTATATGTGCATTGATTCAATAACAGAAGCTATAGCCCTGAGTTTACAAGACTTGTACAGGGCTGTTAATAACAGAAGCTCTTGGAGGCCTCGGCTTCATAGGGATGCCATTAGTTGAACTCAACAAGAAGGTGCATAACAACCATAAAGAATACTGGAATTCACAAAATTGAATCACGTATCTAGTAACCAGCCAGAAATTATTCAGAGGGATTGTTCAGACTTCATAATTATTTGAAGATGTATGAGAGAAAGGGTTCCCATTCCAAACCAGTTGCCTGTTCCAAATAAAGGATGGATGGAAGGGAGGAAGGAAGGAAGGAAGGAAGGAAGGAAGGAAGGAAGGAAGGAAGGAAGGAAGAAAAGGGAAGGGAAAATAGATGAGATATAGTTTCAAGTATAGTTCCTAGTAGGGGTCCCTAAGACCTAAGGACCCTAAATAGTGCTGTTGATCTGTATAAAAATATTGGAGATTAATTACAAAATAAAGTGAGGACTAGAGGATTATGTTAAAGACTTTTTTGACAGGTGTTTTTTTCAAGGAGAAAAAGTCTGGAGGAAAAGGATATATCGGAGACAAGGAAGAAACAAAAATGTGTCTTCTGCATTCCCACCCACCCCTCCCAGTTATTCTCTGGCAGAGAATAAATTGCTTTTGGATGTTCAAATGAGTAAAAATATTAAAGTGAAACTCCCATCAGTCTAAGGTTCTTTCACTTACTTTGTGATGAGATTTGTGGGAACCTTCTATCTGTTAGGTTGTAGTCATTTCTCTAGTAGTCTGCAGACTTACCAATGTCTGGGAAGAAGACCAGAGAATCCTATTGTAGCCATATACAGGTACAACTGCAAATTACACCGGTATATGTCTATTTTGATCACTGGAGATAGGATTATGGAACTATGGGGTTCAGCATCTCCACCCACTATGTTCCCCATTTACTTACCATTTTGCTGCTGGGGTGCTATTCCATGATCATGCTCAGAGGAGAGGAGGAGAGAGGAGAGGATGACCAGGCAGCATCTAGCTGTGTTCCTGAAGCTGGACACATAGCAATAGCAATAGCCAGTAAATTTCTATACCGCTTATCAGTGAACTAAATATGCCCTAAACAGTTTACAATGTGTAAGCCAATTGCCCCCAACAAGCTGGGGACTCATTTTACCAACCTATGAAAGGATGGAAGGTTGAGTTGATCTTGGAGCCTTCTAGGATTGAACTTACAACATTGTGGCTGCAGTCCTAGCATTCAACCATTGCACTGCCAGGATTCCTTATAAAGACACATGAAGGAACAGGCATCTTCTTGGTCCTCTGTGGATCGTTGGGAGGTCTACAAGGATGATGTCACTCTTGTGCATCTGGAAGTATGAACACAGCCAGATGCTGCCTGACTTCTCCACAACCTTCCTCTATCTACTAAATCAGGGGTAGTCAACCTAAGTCCCGGGGGTCGGATGCGGCCCCTGAGGCCTTTGGACCGGCCCCAGGCTGGTCCTGCCACCGTTGCTGCCACCGCCACCCCCCACCATGATGATATTGATTATTGTTGTTAT
>CM034704.1:23376644-23391196 GCA_020142125.1 Phrynosoma platyrhinos
CCAATTGTCTGAGGGATAGCAACCCGACCCCTGGCTCAAAAAGGTTGCATACCCCTGTACTAAATGGCTGGACATGGACACCTGGATGCTGAATGGCAGGTCCAAGAGTATTGAGGAGATCAGAATTGATTTGAGTGGTACTGGCTAGTATCATGTTCATGTTTTGTACCTTATTTAGTTGTTCTGGACCATTTTGTTTATTTCTCTAGAGATTCATAATTGGGAAGATTTAGATTTTACTTTTTTTTTAAAAAAAGAAGAAGTTGAGATGTGGAAACAAAATGAAGGTATGGAAAAGGAAAACAGACAGAGCTCTTCATTTCTGGGAAGATTTTTAAACAGAAGAAGAACTAGTGTATGCATTCTGAATTTTAGTTTCTACAAGCACTTGTCATGGTTCTTGTGGCTGAAAAAAAAACCCACATAGCAAGAATATTGTATATATGAAATAGAGTATGAAAGTATGAAAGTATGAAATGGGCAACAGTTTGATCAAGGTGCCACAAAGATACATGAGCAAAGATAGGGATCAAATCAAGGTTTTCTTCTGATTTTTGAACTTCTCTGTTGGAACAAAATCCTTTGAGGAACTGTTTAGTTTTTAAATTAGGGCAAAGCCTATCATTTTATTATAAGTACCAAATAGTTTGCTCTCCTCTCTCTCTCTCTCTTTAACCCATCTTTAAATAGCCTGCAGGCAAGATTTCCATACATTTGAAATTATCCTTAAGTATGGAATCATTTTACATGCTTACCATCTTGTCTTAGTCCAAGAACATGCTATTTTTAAACAGCAATGGAAATTATTATTATTTTTTTCATCTTTTTATGCACTCAAGGAGACTAGAGAACAAACTGTGAAATACTGTTACACCCCCATGAGGATCGGGAGGACTATATATATTCTCATTCTGAGGAACAATAACAAATTATTCTTGTTTTCATTCTTATTTGTTTCCTGGAGATTAAGCAATATTTAAGCTTTTTAATGAACATCTATAATTGCTATTTGACTATGAGAGACATATTTTCCTTATTCAAGAAAAGTAATAAGATGAGCAAATGTAGCCAAATATATAGGGGCCGCCTCTTCCCATATGAGCCCCCCCCCCCGTGCCCTTCGTTCAGCGGGGAAGAATCTGCTCCTACAACCTAAAATGAAATTCAAGCAGACTTCCCAAAGGGCATTCTCAGTCGCTGCCCCTAAACTGTGGAATGGATTGCCGGATCAGATACGTCTTATTACGTCCCTTACCACCTTTAAGAAAGCAGTTAAGACAGAGCTTTTCCGGCAGGCCTTCCCAGAATAACTTTCTATAGGGATATGTATATTGGAGACACTTATCCCTGGTCTCTCTACTGAGGGAGACATCTTATTGTTTGTTCTTTTAATATTTTATATTTGTTATACATAGATTTTAATCTTATTAGGTTTAATACTGTTTTAAGGGGGAGGGTAGTGGGTGGAGGGAATAAGAATTTGGATTTTAATTGTTGTATTTTATCTTGTTGTACGCCGCCCCGATTGCTCTGCAGAGGGGCGGGTTACAAATAAAATTTATTATTATTATTATTATTATTATTATTATTATTATTATTATATGGAACCAAGTTGTGGAATAATGGCATCAGAGAAAAATCTTATAGGCCGCATCTACACTGCAGAAATAATGCAGTTTGGCACCACTTTAACTGCTATGGCACAATACTATGGAATTCTGGGAACTGTAGCTTGTTGTGGCACCAGAACTCTCTGATAGAGAAGACTAAGGAGCTTATTGCATGGCTGATATGCCGGTTGATATGCCGGCTTATCTTTGCCAGCTTCAATCTTCTTCTGGGATACACCTGGACATCATCACATGTAAGTAATCACCGATTTTGCCATGATGCTGCCAACAAAATACAGCCTGGGTCAGACATGGACCAAAATTTGGTCAGCCACCAAATTTTCAGAGTCGGAAAGTTCAATTTTTGAAAAAGTGCCAGCTGATCTGGGCTGAATTTGGCTGGTGGCATTGCAGCAAAATCGGCAGCAACTTAAGTGTGATAACTTCTGGGTGTATCCTGGAAGAAGATTGAAGGCAGCAAAGGTAAGCCAGCATTTTCAGCCCTGTTATAAGCTCCTAAGTATCTCATAAAATTACAAATCCCAGAACTGAGTCACGGCAGTTAAAGTTGTGTCAAATTGCATTATTTCTGCAATGCAGATGCAGCCATAGAGAAGAGAATTATATTGAAGGTTCCAGGGATATAGTCCTAGTAAAAATTCTGCCCTGTATTTACAGCCCTCCTCCACCCACATTTGGGACTCAAGGGTGATTTACAACAGTTAAAACAAATATAATTAAAATTTACAGCATAAATATAAACATAATACAATACAGTATATTATATTGGTATCCATTTTGGTTTGGTTTCAGGACACTCACTCACACAGCACCCAGTACCTTGAACAGTTCCTTTTATGGCCTAGAACAGTGATTCCCAAAATTGGGTCTTCCAGATGTTCTAGACTTCAGCTTACAGAATTCCTGACTGTTGGTCAAGTTAGTGAAGGCTTCTGGGAGTTGAAGGCCAAAACACCCGGGGAATCATTGGCCTAGAACCTGGAGCAAATTTGGAAACATAGAAGCAAACTTGTCAATCTTGTAAGTCAGCATGGTGTAGTAGTTTGAACATTGGATTATGACTTTGGATACCATGGTTTGATTTACAGCTTGGCCATGGAACCCATTGAGTGACCTTGGACAAGTCACATTCTCTCAGCCTTAGGGAACAGCATTAGCAAATCCCCTCTGAACAAACCTTTCCAAGAAATCCGCATGATAGGCTGAGGCTTCTGGGAGGGACTTCAGCTTCCAGAAGCCTCAGCCATGTTGGCCAATAGTCCCATGTTGGCCAATAGCTCCTGGGATTCTGGGAGCTGAAGTCCCTCAGCCCTTAAAGGGGAAAGGTTGCCTACCCCTGCCTTATGGTCACCTTACATTGGGAATGCACAAGCTACTCTGGAATCCCTTTTTGGTTTAATGGCAGTGAAGAAAAGTTTTAAATGTAATAAAAATGGATGAGGTGACAAGAATTTTTTGTTTTCTTAAAAGAAAGGCACTGATCATAGCAGATATTGAAGGAGATTTGCAGAAACTCAGGGGGAATACTAAGTCAACTTTCAGGAATATTTCACACAGACATTTCAATAGTTCATCTCCCAAGGTACCAATGACTTCAACAGTTCTGTGTAACTGTCACATAGTTATTAAATAACATAAAGTCAGCAAATGGCATCAACTTTGGTGCCACATTTACAAGAATAGAGAGTGATGCTAGTGCCCAGTTCTAGAACTGGAAATCCCATTTTTGTCCCTCTCTTTTTATCAATAATTTGAATGTAACAGCAATAAGGCAGCTCTAATTGCTGGTTTGTTTGCTCCCTTATCATAATGAGAGGAGACAATGATGATGTGTTTGGCAGAAGATAACCACTGGATTTCTTGGAAATGTAGGTTTTAGATTACTTTTTTTTTTTTAAAAAAAAAACATTATGAAAAAGATGTGCTAATGTGCCCATTTGCCTGTTTATTGAGTTTGGTCCTTAATTAGGCTGAGACGAAAGGGCTACTGTGTGCAAAAGATGCTTTTATCACCCTGCTCAAAGCAACCAACAATTAACAAAGGGAGCTTAGGCAAAACTATGATTGGCTTGCTCAAATGCCCCTTGTTTCTCTGGAAACGCTGTCAGAAGAGCCTGCCATGTTTTTCCTTCTTCTTTAATGTACATATTTAATTAACACTGTGAGGTATGCTCATCCACTTCTTTTTCAGGGACAAAAAACAGAGCTTCCCGGAAGAATGCTTTCAGAGAAGAGAGGAAGAAATATTTCCTAAAACATCCCGTAATGATCTACCTCGACAACAGTCCTTTATCTGAGACTGTTGGATTTTGTTGCTGTTGTTAATTTCTGGAGTTGTTTTCTTTCCATTTTATATATCCAATTTTTGGAATAGGATTTCTTTCTCTTAGAGATCCTAGCCTATCGGGGATCTAAGAGTGATTCAAGCCAATCTGATCCTAATCATTCAGTCAGACTGAACGATGCACCAAATTGCATAACTAGTCAGGTATGGCAGCGTAATGATGAACCTTTCACAAAAGCCAACAACATGTAACCCCAAACATGCACTTCTAAATGGGGGAATCAATTTATTTTGGACACAGACCAGAGGCATACACTTATAATAGGAGAAATATCTCCCAAGCAGAGACCAACTCCACATGAACTGCTAGCAATATATAATGTGAGTAATAAACAAAATACACATTTTTTTAAAAAAAAAAAAAAGGTCACAGATAGTTGCAAGTGACAGCAATGCTCTCTGTGTCAAATGTATGGTCTCATATTCTTCCTCTGCTTTTCATTCTTTATCTTTCTTCTGCTTTAGTCCTCTCCCATATCACTCACATAAAGAATCATCTGTCAGGATCCTTCCCAACTAGATAAATGCCAACCTTGGAATAGGACCAATGTGGCCCTGGTAAGCTCACAGCCACGTTTGGTTAGATGCAGACCAAGAAAGAAGAACAATCATCAGAGACACTGCCAGAACCCAACAAACTAGATCCAGAACTTGGAAATATCATGTTGTGAATTATAAACAGAGTCTATGCCTATTCTGTCTGGAGCATCCCAGGAGTGGTAGGCAGAAAAATATGTTGAGCTCAATTTTGACCCTCTTAAGAGAGCTCTGGTGCCACAACAAACTACAAATCCCAGGATTACATATGATGGAGCAATAGTAGTTGAAGCAGAGTCAAACTATATTAATTCTATAGTGTGGCAGCAGCTTCAGTTTAGAATGTATAGCACCTAACAATGCACTCCTCTACATGATTATTCCCAAGCAAGTTCTATCAAACTGAATGAGCCCTATCTCCTAGATAAGGGGAATATAGGATTGCAATTTAAAAAAGTATTTTTCCTGTTCCATGATCCTTGAACTTAGAGTTACTCAATGGAACTGATGAGTAGGAGAGCCAAGAGACTTGAGCCATTTCCCAAAATATCAATACTTTTTTTAGAATTTTTGGTCATGATAACCTGTGGCTGGCCACTGACCTAAATTGAATTCTATTTCATTGTATTTATTGTATTTATTTAACTTATATTCCACTTTCTCCCAGCATGGAATTCAAGGGATATTCAAGTTAGTTCTCTGTGTGTATCTAACTATCTACACACGCACACACACTATGCAACTAAAGAAAACCTCTTAGTACAAAAGTGAAAAGACAATTCAACTGAACTATTATATCAAAAATGCAAGTTAAAAGCAGTTTTAAAAATGTATCTTAAACACAATAAAATAGAAACACAACACTCTCTCCCCATTAAATCTCCACCTGCAGCAACATATTAAAAATAAAATCTCTCCTTAAAAGAAAGGGTTTTTTACCTGTTACCAGAAAGATAGCAATTGGGGGAGTTAAAATTCTAAAGAGAACTTCCATATTCAGGAATGGATACCACTGAGGGATAGCTGTTGTGGAGCGATGACGATATAAAGGGTTGTATTCATGCCCTGTTTGTTAGCATACTGGAAAAACTGGGTTGGCCATGGTCAGAAATAGGAGACTTGACTAGATAGAAGAACAGATTGGAAAACATACATTTTTGGAGTATGGCTTCCAGAATCCCTTAACCAGCATTGCTGTGGACATACACTTTTTAAAAAGTTCACCAAAGTTTGTTCCTTTGAAAATATTTCAGTACAGGTAGAAAGTTGAGTCCATATTCATGGGTTGAGTATTGCCTTTTTCTGCAGAAAATGTCTGTAGGCTTAAATCACCTCGATATCAAAAGCAAATGCCCAGCTCTCTGTTTAGCATCCTCCCCAGTTGACTGAATACATTATTATTATGATGATTCCTACATGGCAGCAGGCAATAAGCAGGTTTGAGTTTCTCCACTGCTTTGCCTCTTCAAAGACCTTGATAAACATTAACCAATCAATAATTAAACTAATAAATGATGCATATTAAAGCAGCGAGGAGAACGCTGGCCCCGCTGGGAAGTATATTTTGATTTGCCTTCTCAAACTAAGATGCTGTATTGCTCCCAGTGTTGGTGCAAAGCATATAATTATTTGAGCAGTTTGGCTCCCCTATAATATTACTTAATTCTCCTCAATTGCAAATGGTAATACATGCTAACAGGGCCTTCATTTGAAGCCTAATGAACAGAAATTTCTCATTGATACATGCATTGGGTGGTGGGATGATTGGGACCTTCATGGGGGAGTCAATGAGTGACCTGGAATTATCTGAGCATCTTTGAGAGGTGGTTCTCCTTAGGAATAGCAGAAGCTCTAATGGCCCTCACACACCCCTGAAAGAAAAGTAAGGTGTTCATTTCTCCCTAATTGTGAGGATCCTCATTTATCTCTCTTCTGCCTTCCATGGGGGGAGCAGGTAATGGCCTATGTCTCCAGTTTTCTGGTGGCTTCTCACCACATTGTCATGCTAAAACCTGGTGGTGATGGAACCTCTATCCAAGCTGGTCTCATGATTCCAATCTTTGGTTCCAATCTTACCCCCATTCCCTCAAGATCTCTCAAAATACTTGGGCCTCCAATTGATGGGTATCTGAACAAGTGGCTGTGTTGATAAGTGGATTCAGTGTGCTAAAGTGTGGCCAGACTTTCTTTTTCATTCTTAAATGAACAGTCAGACACAATTAGAGAAAATGCAGCCACTCCTCCTTATCCATGGATTTTTTTTATCCATGAACTTAAGAATCCACAGCTTGAAAATATTCAAAAAAGTATAAATTCCAAATAACAAACCTTGATTTTGCCATTTTATATAAGGGACACAATTTTTCTATCTCATTGTATTTAATGGGACTTGAGCATCCACAGATTTTGTTATCCACAATGGGGTCCTGGAACCAAACCCCAGTGGATAACAAGGGCCCATTGTAAAACCAGTAAAGATTCCTTTATTTATTTACTATTCCACCTTGCTCCCAAATTGGAATCAAGGTGGCTTATATCTAACATATAACAAATGATTTAAACATGATTTCCTGAACTCTTTCCATGTCCTATTAAACCCAATTCAGATCTTCTTCATTCCCCTCCTCCTAACTAGCTCTTACACACTACTTCTGACTCCTGAAGCCCTCAAGAAAAGAAGGAAGGAAGGAAAATTATTCCATGGAAGGCACTTGAAAAGTCATTGTGAGGTCTTTCTTTTGAATTTCACCATCCATGCTGGCAGAGAAAATTGGGAATTTTAGTCCAAAAAGTAACCTTTCCCAATCTTGTAGGAACCATTCCTGTGAAAATTTCATATGGTGTGTGATATGTGCTGGTTTCTTTTATGCATTCAGTCTTCACTTGATTAATTTGAATAAATAATGCACACGTATATAAAAACTTACAGTAAGCCATTAGCCCTGGAGTCTGTTGTGCAGCAGCATAACTCTTCCTTTGTTTTATTTTATTTATTAAAATATTTATAACCTATCATATTTTCTCATCATGGAAGTAGGCAACTCCAGCTCATTAATGAATTGCAACACCTAATGTATATACTCCTATGCATATGCATTGCACACTGGGCATCAATGTACACAGCACAATGCACTTCGAGATAAAACTTGCATTGCACATCAGACCATAATGCATAGCATGTTCAGTGGCAGTGTATGCACAACTCTGCCTCCTCAACTTTGGTTCTTCCACAAAAGGCAAAAATGTCCAGCTGTTTTTGGAGAGGAATTTATGTATCCATAAAACACAGATAGGATGGCAGTCTCTGTAATAAATGTGACGTCGAGTTCTGAGCTCATATAAGCAAGTTACTTCTTGCTACTTGCTACCTTTTCAAAGTAGGTAATGGAGGTGTTTGGATTCTAATGGATTCTTGGGGTTGAATCCCAACAGGCTCCTTACTGCATGGAATAACTCTGCTGGGAAAATGTTGAGGATGCACCATCAGAAGCATAACAGAATCTTTATCATCCTAAAACAATATGTAGGTGTGTGTGTGTGTGTGAGAGAGAGAGGAGTAGGAGTGCTATAAGAATCTGGAGAGTAATTTCCAACTCTTTGCAATTACATAAATCACAATCAAACTGAAAAAAAAAATTGGAGAAGGAAAATACTCTTAAAGAAGAGTATGTCTCAAACAAATTGCAGTAGGGGGAAAAACCCAAACGAATATGAAATATGTGGTTATTGAGAGAAAAAAGCCACCCTATTTAAGATTCTAATTATTAAAATTTTTCTCTCTCGACAAGTGAAATGAATTTATCCATTCATGCATGTGGAAAAGTCAAATTGTCTGTGAATTAAATCAAAATCAAAAAGGGGAGGGCAACAAATGGAGGTTGCTGACCCTATCAACAAAGAGCCCATCTTTTTCAACCTGACATTTTGTCTCTATCTTGGATATATAAAAAAAAGAAAGAAGGAAAGAAAGAAAGATTTTTCATCTCACTGGATAAATCAGGCTGTACAAATAATGTGGAAATAACTGAAATGTTTGCTGTTTTTCAGTAAGCAGGATGAATCATGTAAGGCTATACCAGTTTTAGGGAAGAAAATGATGAAAATGGGAAAGTGTTAATTCATAACTGTGCCACCATAAGAAAATACTAATTTTTACCAGCTGGAATTCTGGTACAAAACATGGTTTATCCGGAAAGGCAGTTTTCTTTTTTCCCCAAGTTGTATATGGGAAAAAAGACCCACAAGCCATACATCTGAAATGACATGACATAACTCAAAAAGGGCTTTTCTCATAGACAAGGATGCCATCGAATCAGTAAAATGTAGTGTAAATAATTATCATGTGCTTGGTGTACATGCTAATCACAAAATTACAGAAGTTAGAGAGAAGAGAATGGCTGACTTAATGTCTTCTTTTCTCCAGTTGAGCAATTGTGCACAAATATGCATTTAATGTCATTTAAGGATGGAGATTCGGATCCTTCCCTCGGGTAGTTGATATTGCATGACTGGCTAGGAGGCATGGTAATGACACATTCTAGAAAAGAAAGAGAGTTAAGGAAGAGCAAGCAGAGTGTTGGGAAAAATGGTCAGTTCTCACATGGGAAGGAAATGAACCATGGGTCCCTTGCGGATCTTTACCAAAACCAGAGCTTTTGAACCTGTTCCTATATATGATGGGGTGGTGGGGGAAAATGTGGGGCAATACAATTGGGCAAAATGTAGCCCCTGGATTGTCTGTGGATGCCAGGACTGTTTTTTTTTTTTTTTTTTTTTTTGGAGGGGTGCTCTAGGGCTACCTAGGGGGTGAATACATTTTTTTTCTTTTGCAAAAAATGCCCCCAAATTCCTCTAGGGCACATTAGTGAATTTTTGCCATATTTATGCCCCCTGGTCAATTTAGACCAAGGATAAGCCTTTTGTGTGTGTGTGTGTGTGTGTGTGTGTGAAATAGAAATTTACTTTCATTACCTATTGTTTAAAAAAGGGCCTCATGTGGGTTTAAAATGGTCCAAGGGGACCATAAGCATGGAAAAATTCCCCCATGACTGCTAATGGGCATTTAGGTAGCATGTTAAGGAATGTGTGTTTGGGATGTGACCTTCCAAGGTCTTCTGGTGGACCAGTTCCACCTCTTAGTCTTCCACAGTTGACCACCTGGGTCGGTACATTTGCTGATGACCCAAACGTAAACCCTAAAGAGCTCCAAAGAGATTTCTTTAAACTGGAAATGACCATTCCAAGGTCCAATGAGATTCAATGGCTGAAAACCATTGGAAAATGAGATACCACGGGCTGTTGATATAATTGCATTGACCATGGAAGCAGGAGGAAAAAGGACTACATGCACAGAAGCATGACATGCATAATTTTCAGCTATGCCTGTGTATGCACCAACAGGATTCCAGGCCTAAAGCCCTTTGATACTACATAAATTATAGTGTGATGGTTCCACTTCAGTTGCCATATCAACACTCTACAAATTCCTATGGTTTATGGTTTGGTAGGGTGCTAGGTTATTTTGGATGACCCGTTCCAAAACTGCAGATCCCAGCATTTTATAGGAAACTGTCATGTCAGTTACAGTGGAATAAAAGTGTTACAACTGTGTAGTGTGAAATATGTCCTTATCTTGCTATGGACAGAAGTGAGTGACAATGCCACCAGCCTGAGATCCCTTGTGTCACCACTCAAGACCCATTATGGATACAAATTTTGAACCAGCTGGACAAACTAAACATGAGCACACACCAAGGCCAGCAATTCATTGCATTCTTAGCAGTTACCGTCCATTTGCAGCCAAAGAAAAATCAGCATAGGACCCTGTGATAAACTGAGGGCCAACATTTATTGTGGCATGCCATCTGCATGTAGCCTTTCCTTCTCCCTCCTTCTCTCATTTCAGTTTGTTTCTGCCTTTCCTTTGGCTTTGCATCCTGAATTACATTTGAGAGAACCTGGTAATTGATGACCAATGATATATTACATTTTTTAATAGGCTGTTAAGTAGGTCTACTCAGAAATAGGAAGTTGGCTGATGCAATGCCTCTGTAGACAGAGGGAGGGAGAGGAGAGATGGTACTAACATCAGTATAGTACTTGGATATGCCAAGCAGGAAACTGTTTTGGCAGATGCAAACAAAATATTTAATGAGAATCGCTTTCATTTCAATAAGAGAACCTAATTCTCCAGATTTGGTGGCAATTGATGGACAATTTGTATAAAGGCCTCTCTCTCTCTCTTGCTCACTTTAAATTTCAGCAGCAAGTGCTGCTGTTCACGCCTTTTATCCCTAATACGAGTTAAATTCTATTGCAAACAAGATGCATCTGGTGTTTGCCTCATTGGAAAAGAAAGAAAAAAAGTATTTCTTTTTTTGTTCAAAAGAATTGTGTGGAGAGGCTTTCTCTGTTATTTTCAACAGGATTGACTTCATGCCATCTGTTTGGCATGCATTTGTTGGATTTCCAAGTCTATGAGAGAGAATGCACCCCAGAAGCTGAACAGATGACATTTAAATGTGACTTACAATTAAGCAGAACCTCAAAGTCCTTTTTAATTTTTTTGGGGGGGGGGGTTAATTGCAATGGCCAACAAGATTACAGAGCAATCCAAAGGACAAAGGAAGCAGCAAATGTTTCAGTCTGTGGATGGACTTCAGGCATTGTTATGACTATGACTGTCTGTAAAAGATTGAGAAAAAGAGAAAAGATTGCCAGTTACACTGGGATTTGTCTAAGCTTGTGTTTGACACTCTTTACCAAGCTCTGCTGGCATATGCACACTTTACAAATGGAACATATAAATATGATACACCTGCTGTGTGACACTAAGTAGAGAAACAGAGTATTCATTTTAGAGAACTTGCTTCTTTCACTGCCATGATATAATCATCTTCATCTCCAACTCTCTGTATGTCACCCACAAACCAATTAATGGATTTAAGATCTATGCAACTGTATGTTGAAAAGATAAAGATTCCAGAGAGAAGGGGGGGGGGAAGAGAGAGGATAGGAAGGATTGTCCCTGTAGAGAAGGGATGAACAACTACTTGAAGTCTAGGAGTCAAATAGGGCCCTCTAAGGACCTTGGACATCTCCACTCCCCCACCACACACAACCACAGTATTTTTTTACAGCTTTTAAAACCTTAAAATAGGAAGTTTTACAATGTTTTGTGGGGCTCCAGGCTGTTTTTTGATGCTGGCACTCTAAGAAAGTCTCAGGTTCAATCCCTGGCATCTCCAGGGAGGGCTAAAATAAATCCATAACCAAAAATATGCTTTTTAGATATGAATTTTCCCCAGCCCACCTTGGGGATGCTGGAGATTCAACCTGGTACCTTCTAGCAAAGATCCTACAATTGAGTGTAATCCTACCTGTTCAGTTGCCTGTCTTCCATCACTTCATTTGCATCTGTCAATACCTAAAAGGGGATGTTTATGCTAATGTTTACCAGTGAGAAGGGGAGGAAGAGAGAAGGCAATTTAGACCATGAAGTAGCAGTTAAACTCAGCTTGGAGGGAGAGGGATTGAAATGAGAACATCTCTATAAGTTCTTCTAATGTGCAGTCCATACTTGTAACTTGACTCCATTGGTTTGGGTTCTACCACCAATCATGCCTTCATTCACCAATAGAACTTTGTAGTAAGATATTGTTGTTCTGTTCCTTCAGGTCATTTCCAGCTTATGGCCACCCTAAGGTGAACCTATCATGGGGTTTTCTTGGGGACTTCTTCAGAAGCGGTTTGCCATTTCCATCCTCTGAGACTGAGAGATTGAGACTTGCCCAAAGTCACCCAGTTGGTTTACATGGCTGAGTCAAGATTCAAACCCTGGTCCCCAGAGTCATAGTCCAACACTCAATCCACTACAACACACTGGCTCTTAAGATATACCTAGAGACAACAATATAGAACATGGCGAACACAATGTATAGCATGTTCAGACTTGCATATTGAAACACAGATCACTTGCTGTTCTTGGACATCTCACTAGTCCTTACTGGATAGCCAACATTTGTGGCTGCTTAAGGAATATCATCTGCCTTTCTACTTCAATACTTGTTGATTGTTCCTTTGTGAACTGAGCATGTTCCTAAAATAATTGAAGCTATGCAGATGGTGCACATTTTAAAGAGGGAGACCAAATCCTTCTCACTGATGAGGCAATTCACAGGTGTGACATTCTAACGGCCATGAAACTCACTGGGTGGCCTTGGGCAAGTCATATACTCTCAGCCTCAAGGGAAAGCAATGGCAAACTTACTCTGAACAAATCTTGCCAAGAAAACCTCATGATAGGTTCACCTTTGGGTCACCATAACTTGGAAATGAAGGCATACAACACAGCACAACATACATGTCCATGTGCATAGGGTCTAAGTGGCAGTAATCAATATTTGGAAACTGGAAACAATGAGCGTGACCCTAGGTCCTGAGTATATAAGGATTTTAACCATTTTTAAAGGTATTTTCTCCTAACTAACCTGATTTTAAAAGAAATAGGGACGACTGATCTTGCAACATAGCCGTTAGCATACATTAGAGGGAAAGCATGCACTAAAATGCCAGGGAAATAAAGAACAGTTGTAATAAGACTCTTTCTTTCTTTCTCTCTTTCTTAGAAACTATGAATTTTCCAAAGCATTCTCCTAAAATTCTCATTTGTGGGGATCTATTCTGTATTAATTTTAAGTGTTACTGATTTGAAACTCATGAATATTCATTATGCCTAATTTGCTTGCTGTGTGTTAGAATTATATCTCCACAGTGTTGTTCTGTTGTTGTTGTTGTTGTTGTTGTTGTTTTTACATTTTATTTCTGCCTTTCTTTAGGCATGCTCTTCCCCTCCTCCCTTCCGTGTGACTAATGTTGACTGCTCCTATTTCAAGAGCCTCTTAGCATCACTGTTTTTGCACTCTGAAAGTGCTGTGTCTATGCTGTGCTGCCTCCATCGTATTTGTAAATACATTGTTTGTCCCAGTACCTCTTCTTCTGTTACAAGGAACCTTCTTTTGCAGGATTAACATATGCTACCCATACTTGCATCCTATTCCCAGGTATGCTTACCTGAAAACAAGACCCTCTGAGTCTTACTTACTGTGCTCACCAGGAAGAATGTGGTAAAGTGTATCCTAAATTACCTGTCCCCCCCCCCCAGTTTTAATAAACAAAGAAACATGCATTATTTTGCAATATTTTTTTCTTAAAAATAGAATTGTGCAACAAAAATATAGAATACCACATCATTGCAACAGAACATGTAGTGCAATATTTTTGGGTATAGGTCCTTCTTAACCATTCCAAAGGGAATAAACTAAGATGCACAATAATCTTTGTCTCATTGTAGTTATTCAAATGAAATGGGAATGTTTCTATGGCTGTATCTGAACAATGATTTTTCTTCTCTCAATTTTCATGGCTCTTTGCCCCAATGTGATGCACTGTCTCTTTCTGCAAAGCTACTCTGTGACGACTAAGCTTGTTTGTTTTTTTGACCTGTGGTTGCTTGGGTATGTAAATTGCATTTTTTCCCTTGTTGTTGTGTGCCTTCAGGTCATTTCTAACTCATGGTGACCAGAATCCTAATCCAATATTCAAAGCACTACACCATGCTGGCTCCCATTCTTTCCCTATTATGTACAGACCAAAATCATACAACAGAGACTGATGGAAAGATAGAAATTTTCCAGAACACATTGGTGTATGTTTTGTCTATATTATCTAACCTACAATCCAACAAACAACCCCAGTCCCATCATGAAGGGATAGAGATAGATCTCCTAGACATCTGATGGATGAAAATAACAGAGAAACTGGAGTGGCCACAGGATATGGACAAAGCCTGAGAAGAAAGCAGAAAAAAGATCTAGGCTTGAAGAGAGGTAGTTAAAGGTTAGAAACAGACATGATTTTGTATCTGTATCCCTGAAAGTGAAGTGAGGAAGCAGGAAATGCAGCTGCTATTGCATGCCTTTTACTTGTTTTTCAGCACAAATGGGTTCATTAAAGTCTGCCATAGGATTGCACTGTACATA
>CM034704.1:23391296-23409331 GCA_020142125.1 Phrynosoma platyrhinos
ACCACACAAAAAGCATTCCCTTCTGATGTCATTAAGCATGGTCTGTTGAGCATTAGCCAGAGCTGAACATAGTATGGCATTCAAGTACACACACACACACACACACACACATCTGCATACATGCTTCAGGAACCATAGGTCTGCTGTTCTAACCAGGAAGCTAAAGCAACAAGTAGCCAGACATTTAAGCCCAGAATATCACAGACTCTCTGACCTTTCCCTGATTGGTACTAAAGTGCCTTCTTCAGACATTTTGAATAAAAGGGAGAATTATGGGATCTCTAGACCTAATGCTCTAATGCCACATGGCCTCACCGTAGAGGATAAGATTGCCATCCAATGAGAAATGCTGGAAACAGCATATGCTAAACTGCCACCTTGTCTGCAACTTACTTTCATCTTTAGTAACTGCAAAAAGCAGAAACCCAAACAGTTCACTTATGTTATATGTTTCAGTTCTCTGTGTCAATCCCTTCAAAAATATCTATATACAGTGGGACCTTGGTATCAGAACAGTTTGGTTCCAGGAACCTCTGTGGATACTAAAATATATGGATGCTGAAGTCCCATTATATACAATGACATACATTTTATAAAACTGTGTCCCTTACACTGGCAAAATCAGGGTTCCTTTTGGTGGAATCTGTGGATGCAGAATCCATGGATATGGATAAAGAGGACTGTGTGCATGTGTATGTCTATATTATGCATATATTAGTGATTAGCTGCATCCTTAGGGGATCCAAGACAAACTTCGAAGAAGTGCTGTTAATTTGCTTTTTAATCATGTGCGCACACACTTTTTAAGACAGTGCCCTCACCCTGAGACATCTCCCCCTTGCCCTGAAGACAAGAGAAGAGGATTCAGTCCCTGAAGGCTAAGCTTAGAGAAGCAAATATTTGGACTTATTTGCCAGTAGCATCTGCCAGAAATTTCTTGGAAGTTAGTTGTTGATGCCACTTTTGATGCTGCTAGTTCAGTCTTTCCCAAACTTTCATCTTCCAGATGTTTTGAACTTCAGTTCCTAAAAGCCCTAGCCAGCTTGGCCAACAAGCAAGAATATCTGAAGGACCAAAGCTTTGGAGCAATTGGTCTAGTGCATCTCAAGTGTGCCAAGGACTGCTAGGGCTGACCCCAATAAATGATTTTTAAAAAATGATGTGGAACTTGACTTTCCAGTCACTTCCTACTCTTTTCCTGAGCTTAAAATGGCTCAGAGGGACCCCCAAAATGTGATGAAATTGCCCACTGAACACTCCTGGTTGAGTTGGGGGACATCTTGGTATGCTTCTTAGAATATTTTTAAACTTGTATTTATTTCAGTTTCACAAACAACATTAAACCAATAGCAAAATGTTCAAATAGGCTTAGGATACAAAATAACAGCCAAAGACATATAAGGGACGCTTAACAGGGAAATCCATTTTAAACCCTCTCCCCCCCAAATTTTTGTTTTCAGAGATGTTGGTGGTAGAGAGACTGACACCACACGACTGCTCAATATTGGGACTGCCATGGAGTGTCACTTATCCTACCAACGGTGTAATGGGGTGGTAGTGCTACTGACTGTTTATTGATAGCTTTCTTCATCAATGGAACAATGCCCTCTAACAACACTTCAGATGCACAGCAACAATGGATTGGAGGCAACGCCATGTGATAGGTACTGCCAAAGGGACTGCTCTCTTGCTATAATTGCATGTGATAAAGTCCATAGAGTGGGAATCAATGTTTTAATCAATAAGTCACCATATCCAGCTTTCCTGGGTATAGACCTTGGGCAACCTGGGAAGATGAAGGCAGAGACACAAGATGGTTGGAAAGGAGGGAAATCTTAGCAGTATGTTACATAGATCTCTGTGATGTGCAAACAGGCAAGAAATTGAATGGCCTATGCTGGTTTCTCTAAAAAAAAAAAAAAAAGAGAGAGAGAGAGAGAGAGAGAGAGAGACTGAAGCTGTGCTGAAGTTTTTCGAAGTCACAGCCCAGCCAAGTATTTGTACAAGAGCTTAAGTTCCAGCACTAGGCTGACTTCGATTGCTTAACATATTAACATTTTATCATTTGAAATCCCTTGTGATGCAGATGAAAGCAGCCATGCGAACCTACCTTTCCGTCCTATGTAATGTCCTTCTGAATGATCAGATTTTGATTAATGCTCAGTAACAGCAAAACCCATCAGGGAGTCAACTTGGGAACACTGATGCCTGAATTAAATAATATACTTTTTGATTCAGACTATTCTCTTGATATGTATATAGAAGCCTGGAAGCCTCCCTCTATTCCTCTCTCTCTCCCTCTCTGCTCCTCTCTCTGTGTATCTTTACTTGCTGTATTATTACAGAGACAATGAAAGCTGCAGAAGACACATTTGCAAACAAGAAGAGATATCTAAGCTCTTGGGTGTATCTGGGGAGTCTGAATAATGCATGGCATCTGCATTTTAAGGTTGATTTGAAATGTAAGCATGGTGTCCAATAGAAATTGAAAAGCTGTTGACTTGTTTGTGAGCTGAGATTCATTGGCCACCAAGAATTCGAATGGGCTCATCTGAGAAAATTGCCTTTCCTAGCTGCAGAAGACTTGGGAAATTAGGTGGGGAAGAAATACTGCTCATGAGGATGCATCTAAGGGAATTGAAACAGCTGCCAATTTGGAAAAGGGAAGAGAAATGAACATTAGCTTCAACCTCTCTAGAAGAAAGGAACTTCATTCTCTCCCAAAAGAAATAACCCAGTTGATCTCCAGGAATTTGCTTCAAGCTGTTTTGATGTCTGCCATAATATTACTGTATTATATATATCATATATATCAAGAACAGTGATATAAACTTTAAAATCATAGAAGGAGAAGGTAACCAGGAGTCATACAGTCCAACTCATAACAGTGCAAGAATCGTACTGCTAAAGCATTCTTGTTGGGTGGCCATCCAGCATCTCTTTAAAAATCTCAAACAAAGAAGAGTCTAGCATCTTTTGAGGTAGTCTATTCCATTGTCAAACAACTTTTGCTGTCAGGAAGTTCATGATGTTCTTATGCACAAGAATGGAAAAAATATGTTTACTCTCTGCTGAGTGAGATAAGTTGTTGTCTATTTTTTCCCCATATTTAGGGAACCTTTTTAGCACAAAAATGAAACAAATTTTGTACAAACTAGGACTGTCATACTCTGTCTCTAATAATAATAATAATAATAATAATAATAATAATAATAATAATAATAATAATTTATTTATACCCCACCTTTAGCTGTAGCCATCAAGGTGGCTAACATCTAACATCAATACATAAAACAATTCCTACAATAGGTTACAAAACAATAAACTAACACTATTAACCCCCCTCCCAAAAATGAATTAAATACAAGTCTGGTAACAGAATCTACTGACTAGGCCTAAGATTCCAGAACTGAGGATAATTTACTCATACTCTACTAATTCCATCTAAGTCTGTATGTATTTCAGATGAAGAAAAATAATTTTCAAATATTCAAACAGCTGACAATAAAAGGGGGGTACCTAAGTGTTAAGAAAGCCCAATGTGGAGAAATCTTTGCAGTCTACTTATTCTGCATGAAAAGCACATGTGGTTTCTTTGTGTGTTCAAAAAACTGTGTATTTTTTTCTGTGTAGAAATATTGTTTTCCATAGAAAAATTACATAATTTTATGTGCAGTGAAACAATTTCCCTTCACAGAAAAAAATATTTTTTATTAACAGATATAATAATTCTTGTGCAGAATAATCGTGCTTTATATGCAAAAATAAAACCCACATGGTTTGTGTTATGTTTTGTACAGGACAAGTCTCAAAATCCCAGTCAGTTCTCTTTGAAAACTGTGCAGTTTGCAAAAATTTTCTTGCAGCAGGGACAAAAATGATTAAAAGAAGCATTCTTTCCTGGGAGAAAAAAATAATGACGAAAATTTACATCCATACTGTGTGTGTGTGAGTATGTATCTTATATCCTACTCTTCTAGTGTTGACTCTTCTAACAGTCAAAAAATACAAAATTGTAGGGGGGAAAAAGGCATGATAGTAAACAGGCAGGAAGTACAATAAAATATCAGTTAAGTTGAAAATACCATTGACTGATGTTTTTATTGACATTCCCATCCAGTTCCTTCTGAAGTTCAAAAATATCCTTAACTTATCTTTTTCTCTTTCTCTCTCCTTGACACTTCCTTTCTTTCAGTAAAAAAAATAAAATAAGAAAAAATACACATCATAGGGTAGCTAGAATCTAGCTCTTCAGCATGTGAATTTCTATTTGATTTAGCCTCTTGCATCTTTTTGCTTTCCCAATCCCAGCTTCAAGCTTCAGAAGTCTCTTAAGAGTCTCTTTGGATGAAAAAAAAGCTATAAAGAATATGGGAAGGGGAGGAAGGAAGAAGAGTGAAGAAACATGCTCTTCAGCAGGTCACTTTGTTCATCCGAATTGATGACAGGAATGAAAATCAATCATTGAGCTCCAACACTAATTCATTTTAAAAGCCCAGGGAGAGTCACACCATTAAAAACAAAATCCAAAGAAAAGGCAGATTGAGAGAAGAGACCAGTAGCTATAGATTTAAAGTGGAATAATAATAAGAGTCCAAAAGGAGCTCAAGAAAATGGTGTCACCCCCATCACTTACTTTTGAGCCAATGTTATACATAAATCATTAATTCTCATATACCACTGAATGTAATGCTATTAGTTGTGACTTAAACACAAGTAGCAAAATTAAAATTATACCTTCAAATTACAATATCACATACACAACCTAAATGTATTTACATATACATAGTGAAGATTTGGTTAAAATGTGATTATTATTATTATTTTTTTTTAAAAAAAGAAAATTTGAAAAAGAATAAAATTTTGAAATTTTAATTTTAAAAACTTCTGGGGCCTCTCCTTTCTCCTCCCACTGAGCTTCACCCCACTTCCACCATCTCTTAAAGCATTTTAAAGTAAAGCAGATGAATGCTACAGCTCATTTCTGCCAAAAGGTAGGTGTTTGAGGAGCAGTGGTGTCACCCCCCCTTAAGGTGTTACTTGGTGTGGTTCACACACACAAACACACAGCCCTAATGACACCATTGCAATTGATCATCTTTTATGGTGCATACTGTTTTTTCCTGATGTTATCTCTGCCTAGGCTACCTAGTTTTCTACTGAAGAAGAAATGCTCAGGAACACATGCACTTTGTTAATTAAGGGGGGTTGCAGACTGCCAGAAATAGTGCAAATTGAGTCCACTTTTAGGATTAGGGTTAATGCTAGGGAATCATGGGAATTGTCTTTTTTCTGAGACATTGAGCCTTCTCTGTCAGAGAGCTCTGGTGCCACAATAAAGTACAGTTCCTGTGATTCCCTAATCCTAACCCTAACCCTTAAAGTAGACTCAATTTGCACTATTTCTGGCAGTCTGCAACCCCCCTATGGCATCCCTTTGCTGAGATGGTAGCTGCAAATCTGCCTGCTGGCCATGTACAGAGGAGACACCGCTGTGCAACAGAAAACAGACTGGCTATGGAGCTCTCCTTTTAGCCAAGTCTACACCATGGTCAAGCAATGAACACATTTAATCCCTTCATCTACAGTCTTCCTTCTGAGATCTCCTCCTTAAAGATCGCAGCCACCCACCAGCCCCATAAGGTTTTATTAGCGCTCCACAGCTCTAGACGTTGGTGAGATGCCGAATTAGACTTTCAAAATATTTCAGATTCATTTCCTTCCCTAAATTGCAAGATGCATTTCAGGAGCAGGACATAAACTCACACTGAGAATCTGAGTAATGTATTCTGTGGGAGAACAACAGACCACCCAATTTCTTTTATAACTGTGCATTAGCGTTCTCTTTATCAGTATTCCAAAAAGAGGGATGGAGGTAGAGAGAAGCAAACAAACATCTTTATGAAGGAAACAGCTTTTTGGCTTTCTCCTCCCTGCTTTTTGTTTGCATTCCCTCCCTATCACCCCCAGTCCCCCTTTAAATTAAAAGGGCATAAATATGAAACAGTGGGAAATTAGAATTTTAAGCTCTTGACAACTTGATTCCAGTTGCATGCTGATATCATTTCATTGTTTTTATTGAATTTCATCCCTGATTTACATGCCAGAAAGAAACCAATGTTTGAGCTGTTGGAGACAGGACAAGGGTTTAGATTTTTTTTTTAATGCTCTTACTTCATACTCTCCAAAATTTCACACCTGTGGTTAGGATACATATGGCCAAGCAACATTAGAAGGTCAAGATGGCAAAAGTTGATAAAGAGAGAGCTCACACAAAGTAGGAGATGATGCAGCAATTTGCTTTTGCACAAGTTTACTGGGAAGAACAAGATTCTGTGAGCCACTCTTTTTCTCTCTCCTGTTGATTTAAACCCCAGGGTTAAGAGCCCCAAACTTTGGGGGGTTGCAGACTGCCAGAAATAGTGCAAATTGAGTCCACTTTTAGCGTTAGGGTTAGGGTCAGGGAATCATGGGAACTGTAGTTTATTGTGGCACCAGAATTCTCTGACAGAGAAGGGTCAATGTCTCAGAAAAAAACAACTCCCATGATTCCCTAACACTAACCCTAACCCTAAAAGTGGACTCAATTTGCACTATTTCTGGCAGTCTGCAACCCCCTTTTAGTTTCATTGGACAGATGTCCAGTACAATGTCCAGTACAGAACATAATAGGTCCAGCTGGATGCAAAGAAGACCATGCACAGTCAAACCTGGCCTTACTACTAGCTGGTTTAAAATCTTTTAAACTTGTTATAATATAATCATGAGCTCCATAAACTCCAGCTGTTTCAGATTGGCAGTCATGGTTCCAGCTCAGCCTTTGCCACTCCACTTCCTAAGCTGCTTCTCAAATGTCTCAGTTTTATCTCCTCCCATTTTCTTCCTTTGTCCTTAGTTTACTGCAATTGCTGCAAACTGAGTTCAAATCCCTTCCCAGTAGGCTTGTTTGATTTTTCTCCCCTTTTAATGCTTTCCTAAAGGCATAATATAAAATTCTAGGGTTGCCCAGTTTCAAATAGCAGTTTTGTGTTTTGTTCCTCCTTAATAACTTCTACCCTCTTGTTTCCTGGCCACACTTTTTTTTTAGCCACATTTTGATGTTGCTTGTTTTCTAGAGTGCATCTACACTGTATAAATAATGCAGTTTGACACCACTTGAAATGCTGCAGTGCCATCCTATGAAATACTGGAATCTGTAGTTTTACAAGGATTTTAGTCTGCCTCAGCAGGTGGTAGACTCTCAATCTTTGGAATTCTTTAAACAGAGTTTGGATGTGGATCTTTTAAGGGTGGTTTGGTTCTGTATTTCCAGCATGTCAAGGGCTTTGACTAAATGGTCCTTGTGGTCCCTCATAACTCTAAAATTTCATGATGCTACAAAATGTTGGAGGGTATAGAAAATACATGTTTAGAAGATGTAAAGCAGGCTGTGTGGTACATACAGCTCCAGCCTCCAAGACTGGGACATGGATGAGAGATTCAGGAGAAATCGCTGGGAATGTACCACTGTTTTCTCACAGTATCTGGCATCCGGGAGAGTTGCCTCCCTCTGCCTAATGGTAGGGCTGGCTCCACATGCTGGAAAGTAGGGTGGACAGAGCAGTTTTCATTGCTCCTGAGAACCATTGTGGTATAGTGATTTGTGCATTGGACTACAATTATGGAGACCAGGGTTTGATTCCCACTTGGCCATGGAAACTCACTGGTTGATCTTGAGTAAGTCACACACTCACAGCTCCAGAAAACCAGAAAACCTCATGTCAGATTTGGTTTAGGGTGACCCCAACTCAGAAATGGCTTGAACTACAGAACAATAACAGCAAGAACAATGTCTCTTTCACATTTGGTAATCTTTCCAAGCACTGGCATTGGTGCACATGTTGAAGAACTACCTATCAATTTTTCCATCACCGGCTATCAGCAAGCCGCTTTCTAAATAGATATTACATCTAGCAAACATGGATGCAAAGAACTAATTATACAATGAACATCCACCTCTTAGAATTTTCGCTCTGTATTCCTTTGGGTTTACAAAAAAAGAAAGAAAGAAAGATGAAAAAGAAGAGCTACAGGTGCGTGTGTGTGAGCGCTTCTGCACAATACCCTTGATTGTTTCATCAAACAGATTTTCTAAAATGATATATTTGCATGACTTTATGGCATGTTATATATAGATCCTTACCATTCAGGGGAAAGAATCCAGCTTATCCCTATATGTAAACAGGCTCAATGTAAATACAAAGGATGCAGCTGGGCAAATATAGTGGCACTAAAATTAGAAAATAAAATAAAATAAAATATAAAAAATAAGTAGGGCTTTAAAAAAAACACCCTGAAATACTGAACCTACTGAATTGTTTGCCAAATATGCTTTAAAAAGACAACAACTTAGAACTTTTGGAGGATCTTGTTCTTGGCTCTAGGTAACAAAATATCCTGGACCTGCCTGGAGAATGCCACTGTGAGTCCAGTTCATGCACAGGCAGCCTGGAGCAGAGGTTGGAAAAGTTACATCTTCAGACTACAACTGTCAAAATTCCTCAGCTATATTAGGGATGCTAGCCATGCATGCTGGGAGATTCTGGGAATTATTGTCCAAAAAAGTAACCTTTCCATGCTGTGGCCAGAGGCAGATTATGTAATTGAACCAATGTTGGTGATAGGTTATAGACTCAGGATAGAACTCATACTTTTGTTTAATGACCTAGAAGTAAGAAATTAGACTCACCACTAGGGATGGATATCAACCATTTCTCTGAAAAATGATGGATTTGATGACACTTAAGAAAGCCTTTCAGAGAATCATAGAGCACTGGCAAAGACTATTTGTTCTTTCGAAAGTCTTTGGGAGAATTATTCTCTGCAGAAACACACATGGTCTTTCTGTAAAAATTAAACACATTTTAGGAGGAAAAAAATTCTTCTCCATGAAAAACCATTTGTGTGTCTGTGTATGAAGTGTGTGTGTGTGTGTGTGTGTAATTTTCTGCACAAACAAAAATGTGGAAGCAATTGTTAAATGCACTTTGCTTTATGGAAAATAATCTTTTTGTCTAAATAAAAAAGCATATCTTTTAGGGTGGTGGTGGTGCTGATGGTCAATATTTGTGCATAGAAAAATTCCCAAACAATGCAGAATTCTGCAGCATTTATTTCCCTGGAAGGCGATTGTGATGATCAAGAAACCTGTTGGTTGGTTGGTTGGTTGTTTCACAAGGACTGGGAAATTGTCTCATATTCTTTACAGCTTAGTGGAGAGGTGTTGTGCTGGATGCAGGAAAGTCTTGTGTTGCATAAATGCAATGCATACAGGTTGGCTGAGCATCATTTCATACTCGTCTACTGTGTAAAATTCATGTTTCAGTTTTTGCTGATTGAAGCACCTTTCAAATCTCGCTTTGCTAAAGCTGGAGAAGAGCAAAGTATTATACATTGTGAATAATTTCCCCTCCTGTCCACCCACCCAGTCAGTGAAACTCTTATCTAGTCTTCTTTCTGGCTGAATTGCCCATCCACTTCCAAGCATACCATCACAACAATAACAGCTAAGAGATACTATCATCTTCTATATTATTCTTATTTCCTCCCTGCCCAGCCCTGTTTACAGCAAGAATCTCAGATATTAGTTACTTTAGCAGTTGTATTGATGCTCTTTCTTGAAAGAAGTTAAGTGCCTTTTGGTGTCAGAATAAAAACATGTTTAATATAGGTTTGCTGAATGGATGATGTCTCCTTTTTACTAATCGATAGCTAAGTAGTAGAGTGTGTATGCCACTAATAACAGAAATGCCCTAGTTCAATTTCAACTCCAGTATTGTTTAGGATCAAACTCTCTGTGCAAGATTATGGCTGAGATTGTATAATGCTGAGCACAGTGTAAAAGTTTTGCAGGTTAAACTACACAATATCTCTTTTCTCATCTTCCTTGTCTATAGTGTTCTCAGCTTCTGTTTCACCAGAGCATTGATCATTCAGTAGCTGGTGGAAACTAAGGGAAATAGGAGAAGATCTGACTATGTCCCTGTAGCCAGGTATAAATTAATGACGCTATCATCAGAATATTTTTTCCTCTTTCAGTAAAGAAGTTCTTCCTGCTGTTTATATGGAATCTCACTTCTTGTAAATTTAAACCACTGTTTAAATTTTCTGGGGCACCAGAAAATAAGCGGGCACTATTTTGTACATGACATGCCTTCAGATATTTAAAGAGGGCTCTCATGCCACTTTCCTGTTTTCCAGTATTCTCTTCTCCAAGATAAACACTCAGCTCCTTCAGTCTTTCCTCACAAGGTTTGGTTTCCAGACCTTTGATCAACTTTTGTTGTTCTTCTCTGGATATGTTCCAGCTGGTCAATATCCTTCTTCAGATCAGTCTTTTTAATTGCATGGTTTATTGATTTTTTTTTAAAAAAAACTTTTACATTAATAAGATTTTGGCTGTATTTTGTTTTTATTTGGGGTAAGCCTCAGACACAGGTGATGGTTGATCTGATACTATGTTGTTGCTTTTATTAAAATAATCCATAGCAAGGGGTTATCTGGCCTCTTGAATGAAATGGAAATCTTGATGGTAAATATTACTAAATAGAATTTTAAAAAGGTATTGTTTTTGGATCTCAATACTATGTTCAGTCCCACTTAGCAACAAAGGAATTTTCTGATATCTTCACTCAGATTCACCAATTGATTTTAATAGGTCTCCTCTAATTGAGAATAATTAGTAAGATCCAGGACTTGGACTATAAAATCCAAACTAACTATCCATGGAGGTTGTAATGTGTGTGTGTGTATAGCTATAGCTATAGCTATAGCTATAGCTATAGATATAGATATAGATATAGATATAGATATAGATATAGATATAGATATAGATACACACATTCATACACACACACACACGTTACTAGGCTAGGTGAGTCAGTAAGACAATTTCTGTGTCTATATTCCCCAAGATATATGGACTTCCCACCATGGATTCCATAAACCATCTATTCTTGTTACTGGGTCTCCAAAACCAGATATAAATTCTCAAATACTTGACAGATCACATAATATATGTTTCATGAGCTATACTTGATTTGGTGACTCAAAGTCTGGACACTATGGAGTTCATTAGTTTTAAATTAACCTCCAATTTCTGCTGTCTTATTTTAATGTTGCTGTTTTAATCATCTTTGAATGTTACTGGTTTATACTGTAAATAATATAATTGGTTGCAATTGAATGCAATTTGATTTTGATTGTGATACTTTTTTTTTGATATTGTCATCTTTGCAACTGGGATTAGTTGATGAAGGTTTTGTGAGTTATAAGTGGCTACTTTCACAATAACTGCTGTTTATGAAAGAAATGTGATTTCACACACTTAGAGCAATTTTAGTTGTGATGCCTTTGTTAGTTTTCCAATGTGCATATAATATTCCAAAGTAGGCTTGCTATATTTATGATGCTACGTGAGAGTTTTTCATCTATATATTGATAATTTGTTTCATTCTTGTGAGCTGCTTTGAGAATAATTGAGAGAAAGTGGCATATAAATAAGCATAGATGGTGGGGAAATGAAATATATATAGTGCAGTCCAAAACTGCAGTAAATCTTCAAAAACTGAAAATAATAAAATCGTATGTTCCTATTTTGCTCACATGGAATCCACCAGCTTCTGTTCAGCCTTAGTAAGCTCAGTAAGACTGATGAAATCTGACTTCTAACAATATCTGAAATGACATCAATTGTTAACCCTTGTACCAGGTAACAAGTTCTAAATATAAAAAGCTCATCTCCTTTAAAAGCAACAGAGACATGGTCTTTCCATTTTTCTTAAATATATCTGAGGTTTTATCATCATGCCAGGGTTTGTTATTTGTTGTTGTGTGCCTTCAAGTAGTTTCCAACTAATGGTGACCCTAAGGAGAACCTATTATGGGGTTTTCTTGGCAAGATTTGCTCAGAGGAGGCTTGACATTATCTTCCCCTGAGGCTGAGAGCATGTGACTTGCTGGGAATCAAACCATGGCCTCCAGAGACATAGGCCAATACTTAAACTGCAACATCAGTAAATTTCTTCAGAGCAATAAGATTCCATTTGTCTATACATCTGTCTTTGGTCTAATAACAGTTTAAAGACTGGCATGGTGGATTAACTATGGGTGTACCTACACTATAGAAATAATGCCGTTTCATAGCACTTTAAGTACTGTAGCTCCATCCAATGGAATCCTGGAATTTATAGTTCTAAATGTCTTTAGCCTTCTCTGCCAACGTGTGCTGCTGCCTCACCAAACTACGAATCCTGGCAGTCTGTAGGATGGAGCCATGGCAGTTAAAGTGATGTCAAAGTGCATTATTTTTACAGTATATATGTATCCCATGTTTGCCATTTGTGTGGTTGCAAGCATGTATTTCCCCCCCTAGTTTTTCATATGTTGTAATGTTTTGCTTGCTTTCCATTGTGTTTCATCTGTGGGGATGTTATGGCTTTTATAATCTTGGAGTGCTAGTTTTAAGATAGATGTATGTGAAGATCTGTCACATTTAATTATCTCCTCCATCAGATTCAGTAAGTGGGCTATTAAGAGAGAAATGACTGGTTCATATACTCATTAGAAAGGGAAGATTTCATGATACAACAAAGAGAAAAAGAAATATTATTTCTGACTCAGCCTGGAAAGGAAGGGAGAGTTGTTCTTCACAATGCTTAAATAAGAATGTGATAATGAAAGAACAGGGTTGGGTGATTCCAGAAACTACTGATCGACAATGGTTCATTTCTGATCATGGTGAGAGAAGACGAGGAGGAAGAATTACTCGCTGAAAGTGATCCATTAAAAAAATAGTCAAGCAATACATTTAAGACAAATGGAAGGAAGAACTCCACATAAATCAATATGTGGAACTCATTGCTACATGTTATTATAGTTTATATTATTATGATTAACCATAGATGGTTCTTTTTGATGATTAGATGAAGCCATGAAAGCATGTTTTATTGTTTTTTATTACAATAAAACTGCTGCTTCCATATTCATCATCAAGATGTTGCCAAGTACCTTTGACTAGTGAGTAATAACTCTGATGCCATTGAGGAGAATGGAGCCAGGGCAGTTAAAGTGATGTCAAACTGCATTATTTCTACAATGTAGAGATGAACCTAAGTTGCTGAACTGTATCCTCAGAAAGGTTTCAACACCTTGAACAATGGCTTTATACTTCAGACTCAAACCCAGAGTGAAGCCACTGCCTCACTGCCCTTGGAGTAACCAGCAACTTCTGCATTCCAAGTTCAGTCCTGAATGGGAAGGAAAAGCTGTGATGGCTTCTCTTGGACTAACCTAGAAAAAGGCCTGCATTTCTTCAGAACCATGTGTCTTGCTTTCAAGGACTTTTCCGCTAGAGTTGAACCTAACATGTTTTGCCCTTTGTCCTCTCTGAAACATAAAAATTAAAGAAACTATCATACTTTGGTCTCATCATGAGAAGACATGACTCCGTAGAAAAGAAAATAATGCTGGGGAAGATGGAGGGTAGTAGAAAAGAGAATGACTACATACTAGATGGATAGACTCAGGACCAAAATGCTCATGCTCCCCCTAGCCTCATGTTGTCCTTTATGGACAATGCAGGCCATTAGCCCAGGCTGGTATTGGCCAGTTCAGACACCAATGCGGCAGTTCCGAACTAATCCTGGTCCTAAGGAGCCTTAGCCTGGAGCCAAAAGACCTGCTGTTTGCTGTGGAGTTTTTGCCATGGTGACAACTAGGAAACTGCATGTCTCTGCATGGCCCTTCCCTACCTCTACCATTGTGTCTTCTCAGAAGTCTCCCACTGTGGCCTATGATGTTGGATAGGGGTGCCTGGCCATGTGGGTATAGCAAGGTGCCCTGTTTCCACTCTTATAAGCTGAAAAGATGCAATGGTGGAGGCTGATAAGATGTGTGTGGCAGCAATGGGTCCATGGCATGGTGACAGGCAGGTGTGTAAACATCCAGGTCAGAACCAGGGGCAAGATATCTAAGGCTTGGCCTTTGCTGTCCTGCCAGTCTGCATAGGTTCTAATTCAAGGAGGACATGGCCTTGAGCCTGCAGGACCTAAGCTGAGTAGTTGAAGACAGGGGGTCTTGGAGATGGCTCATTCATGGGGTCACCATGAGTCAAGGGCAACTCAAAACTCAAGGGTAGTCAACAACAAAACAACAACAACAACATTTTGTTGCTGAACTCATTTTGTTCAGATTAAGTGTGTGGTAATGTAGGACAGATGCACATTTCTTTAAATGAAGCCAGATCCTTGAATCACTAGCATGACCTCCTAATTTCTCTTGGAATTACCAAGGAAGGAAAGTTTTCTTTGGTCCTTGGCCTTTCTGTTTAAAAGAACAAAGGCACATTTGATGGGAATGACATCTGCTGGATACTTTAACAACATGAGCAGGCTAGATGGAGAAATAATCTCAAAGCTGCTATAAGAGAGTTGGTTGTACACTTAAGGATTTCAAGTTTTTGCTTAGGATAAAAGCATACACATACAAGAATAACAACATGAAAGCCTCTGCTTTGGGATTTTGCTCTCTATGCTGTTTCTGGTTTTATTTTAAACTTATATATATTAAGGTGGGGAGAAAAGAACTCATCAAACTATTAAAAGGGTGTTGGGGGAGAGCAAGAGCAAAACAGCCAAGAAAGGGTGAGATCCAATGGAAGTCTATTAGAGACCAACTTCAAACACAGCTTCTTCTCTGCTTGGTTATTCTTTTTCCTTATAAATAATGCTCAAAGAGCTCTCACTTGACGTTAGCTGTGGGAAGCTTCTCGGCACGTTAAAGGGAACATTAGCACACATGCCATGGAGGTAACCTGAATATCTGTTCAAGACAGCTGAGGCATGAGGCATGGAGAATGCCAAGTGAGGAAATGAATGGCACCCCTATTTTCCAGGCATGGAAGAAACTGTTTTAAAATCTGTCTGTGGCAGGAGATGTGGTTTGGAATTATTTGCACAGCAGGACAATAGACAATACAAAAAAAAAATCTCATAGATATCAATTAATGCCAAGGATGGCACCAGTGGTTGAAAAGCTAAACAAGATGTGAGAAAGTGTCAACATACCACCAAGCTATGTTAAGATCTGAGATTTTTTTTTGGGGGGGGGGTGGTGGTAACAAATGAAATGCAAGGCCAAGTGTGCTTAAGATACTTTGAACACAGATGTTGGTTGAAGGACAATGTTGTGGAGTGGTCTTTAATTTGAAGAGAAGATTTTGCTTTCCTAAATGCTTGTCCCCCATATTTGGGATGCTTGTTGTTGTTCTTGTGTGCCTTCAAGTCATTTCCATCTTATGATGACCCTAAGACAAACCTATCATGGGGTTTTCTTGCCAAGATTTGTTCAGAGGAGATTTAATATTGCCTTCTCCTGAGGCTGAGAGTGTGGGATTTGCTGGGAATCAAACCTTGGTTTCCAGAGTCATAGTCCAACACCGTGAATACATAAAACCCGAGGATTGTCACATTCTATATTATTAAATATAGACCTTAGACCTGTCTTCAAGATCTGTTATATTGGTACAAACAGGGCCTTCTCAGTGGCTTGCATCTTTTATTGCCTAGAAGCGAAACCTCCATGTGCCAGATTAGGTCTGGAAGACAACGTTTGCCCATCCTTGTTCAACAGCCCCAAAATACATTTGGTGTCTACCCAGCAATGGGTGTAATTATTTACCTGTCCTTCCTTCCTAAAAGAATATCTATATATGTATCTATCTTTGTCTTTCATTTCCAGTTCTAATTTTGGTAAAACAGAATGGAAAGATTATTTTTAAGCAACATCAGCAACACATTTTGCTGTAAATATTTCCCATTGTTGAGCTGTAAAGACAATATAAACATGGCTTTCCAAGCCCCCAGCCCAGTTACAGGTGTTTGAGCAATCTGCACAGGGAAATTTGCAAAATCAGATCATGTCCTATATTTAGCTAATCGGTGAGAAGAGAAGGCAAAACAGTGATACCCTCCCATTCTTTTATAGTGATGTTGTTTTGCAAGCCAGGCTCCATATGTTGCTAATTGACATACAAAGACATTGTTGCACACTCCTGCCTGCTTAATTTGCAGAAACCAAATATTTTGTCATCCCCTTAAACTCTCTGGGATCCCTTTCAAAGCAACCTATAATTAGACTTTTGCTCTTTATGAAAGGGGGGGGGGATATGTCCTAGCTTTAACTCCATCAGCTGTTGAAAGGGAGAGAAGAGATGCAACTTTTTCCTAGGTGTAGCTATTGGCATTCAGAATGTGATAACACCAACAATAGCAGTGAGCACCTCCAATCTGCAGTAAAAATACTCCATTGCAAGAGAGCTGATTCTTCGAAACAAATGATTCCATTTTATAGAAGGACAAATTGTTATGCAGATTTCAGAATATTACTATTCTCCAGGGGAAAGCAGGGCCAGAATAGGGGCACAACCAGAGCAATTGTATTCTCTGTTTCCTGTCAGATTTGCTGCTGTCTTCTTGCTCAGAGTGACAGGCAAAGTGATTCTGTGTCAATGGTTTGGAGCATCTGTATGTTTCATTGAATGTTGTTGTAAAGAACTCAATTTGCCATCCAAAGATGCAGTTGTCTGAGTCTGCAAAAGGGACATCAGGGTATCTGTGGAGTAGGAACAGGCAACTAAATTATTTTGAATCTTGCTGCAGTCCAGGAGCTGAGTTTTAGAGCTGCTTGTAGGCCATGGGACATACTTTCCTTGTCCCTGGCACCTTTCTCCAGCTGTGTGAAGGTTACTCTCTCAAAGGCATTTTAATATAATTGTGTTTGGGACAAACTGTGGCCAATAACTGATTTACTCATACAATTATGTAAAACTGTCTTTCTGGTAGACTAAAACACCAGAAATTATATGTTGCTGTTGCTGATGATGGTGGGGTTTGTAGTTTGTTGAGGGGAACTTTAAAGTCTCCTGAACTATAATCTAGGCTGCATCACAACCACATCAGTTATCTGGACCATACTTTCTTTTGCTTAGTCAATCATATCTAACACCTGAGTTGTGCAGTGTTGGGCTATGAACAATGACAGTCAATGATGTCTGTGCCAACAAGGACTATTTAAGCTTCTAAGGAGCTAACTATATTGAATCCTATCACCAAATTAGGTTCAGTACTTGGATAGCTCCTCAGTGTGATGTTGGCTACATTCACAATGCAGAAATATTCTGGTTTGACAAAACTTTAACTACCATAGTCAATGGTATGGCATTCTGGGAAATATCACCAAAACAAACTACACTTCCCAGAATTCCATAACACTGAGTCATGGTGTCAAACCAGATTATTTCTGCAATATGGATGCAGCCATTGCATGCTTTCAAGTCATTTTCAAATAATGCAACCCCAAGGTAAACCTAGCCTGGTGTTTTCATGGTACTATTTGTTCAGAAGGGCATTACCATTGGCTTCTTCTGAGGCTAAGAGAGTGTGACTTGCCCAAGCTCATCCAATGGGTTTCCATGGCTGAGAAACAATTCAAAGGCATATCTCCCAGAGTTGTTGTCCCTCACTCAAATTATTAAACCATGCTGGTTCTCAGTCTAAAACCTAACATTACATGGGAGCCTTTAGCAGCAACAGATTGTGAGACTCAGCTGAGCAGACCAGAAGGAGAGGCATCCTGGATCAGTCCAAAAATTCTAATTGAACAGGCTTTCATACAATTATCTTCAAGGAATCACTTTGCAATCAATCCAACTGCAGGGAAAAGTATCTCATGAGCAAGAATACATCCATGTTTCCATTACTGATATTGGCTGCTACATCTAGCTTTCTTAACATATTGTTGGACTTTACCTTGATGGTTCAGGATCACATGGTAAATTTAACTAAATACAAAAGCTTTTGGAAAATAGCTGCTAAATCACACATTGCAAAATATGATTTCTTATTCTTCAGGCTTGCCTGGTGGGTAGAGACAGAATCTGTGCTTCTAAGAACAGATGGGCCTCCTTTCAGAAACAAGATTTCTTCTAGTAACGGGGG
>CM034704.1:23409431-23452928 GCA_020142125.1 Phrynosoma platyrhinos
TGATAAGCCTTTCATTTGATCTGACAAAGATGTCAGCTCCAGGAGAACTCCAAAAGAACTTCTCCAAACTGGATGAATAGACAAGAAAATATCAGTGGGGTACATTGTAAGTAAGTCTTACATTGATGTAAGGATAAGTGTGCATATATTTTAAGTGGAAGACTCCAACCTATGAAAATACTGGGATTCTGATGAAGTGATGAATATTCAAAAGCTGAATGGTGGAAAGGCGCCAGATAGTTCAATGAAAAATGTTATAGTGCTGGAGAAGTGAAGATGACAAAATATTATTAGTAAGGATATTATTAGTAAGGAGGCTGAAAACTGAATGAGTAGTACTGTAATAGTGCCCCTCCATAAACCTATGCTTGTTCATATCTGGAATAATAGTACACACAACCATATCTCAACAAAGGAAGAAAGGAAGGAAGGAAATAAAGAAATGTATAGATTTGGAAAAGGTGCAAAAATAAATGATCAAGAGACTAGACTCCTTGAATTTCCAAGTTGTGGGAGGCTGGGAATCTGTATATGCATATGCACATATCTAGAAATTTTATTGAAAGAATTGCTAAAAAAAATCCATGGGTCAATGTAAGTACTGGACTTTAACTCTTGTTTTTAAAAATGAATCATCCCCTGGTAAAAGGCAAGAAAGTAACCTGTCCTGGGAACACTGACCCACCTCTAGTCTCTCATCCAGCTTTTAGGGTGAACACAAAGAGATATGTCTGCTTGGGGGTATTATTCAGGTAGCAAAGGATGTAAAGGATGAAGCAAAAGACAGCAATGCCAAAAAAAACTTCCAAAATTCCAGCAGACATAACTGTTTGTGTTCACCCTAAAGGCTGAATAGATGAGGAAGGAAATATACTAACTAGTGGCTGTGTGAAGTGTAGGAATCAGGGAGGTGACCAGGCACAGGCAGGGCTAAGAAAATGCACACATGTCAGACAGAACAAAAAGCAAAGCAAAGAAAATGGCAAGCAGGTTAGCAGTGATTATAGCTTTTTACTTTAATATGATAACCTTGCCTGAGTTTCACTCAGAAAATCTGACAAACATACACAAATGCCTTATTCAAACCCTTCAAAGTCCAATTCCATTTGACATCCCTTTGAGTGGAAATGCCAAAGAGCTGCCAATGCTGCCATTTTCCCCACCCAGGCATTCAAAAAGCTCAGAAGTGGTGCTGCAGTCAAGAGAGTAGAGAGAGTTGGTGCTTCTTTTAGGTTCTCCTAGGTCAGACTAAACTCTTGCCTTTCACCACTCTACACAGAGAAGGGGATGGTTCCTTTTTGGATAACAATTAAAGTATACCACGTAGTGTAATGGTTTGATCATTGGACTATGACTCTGGAGACCAGGGGCTGAATCCCAGCTCAGCCATGAAACCCACTGGTTGATCTTGGGCAAGTCACATTCATTCAGCCTCAGAGGATGGTAATGACAAACCCACTCTGAAGAAATTTGCCAAAAATAAACCATGATAGGTTTGCCTAAGGATTACCATAAACTGGGGAAACAAACCTTGAAGGCACACAACAATGACAACAACAACAACAACCATACACAGACCTGTGGATAAGCCAACCCAAGTTTTTTTTTTTTTTCAGTCAGGCTTTTGACTAAATTTTTTAGACTTATAAATGAGTATATGCAGTAATTCCCCCCCCCCCCCCCCCAGTGTGCAGCAAAGCAAGCAGACAACAAGCACAGAAGGACCACAATATTTCATCAAAAAGAGGCAGACTACCTATCTGATGTTTTTAATTTTAAGAAGTCCATGGAAGAAGGAAGCAGCTATTATATTTCTGCTGCACAATTCCACGGAGTTTGCACAGTTTGCAGAAATCATTCTTGCAAACCTGAAAACTCTTGCGACACTAACAGAAAAGATTTCACCATCAAGAAGGGTGGGTGGGGGAATGTTTCTTTCTTGTTCTCACATGCAAAAATGAAAAAGTGAGGCTTTACACTTATTTTTATCTTTCTCCAGTGCAGAAGGGGAGGAAAAAAAATGGAATTTGTCATAATTAAGGTGACCTGCCAGAGTCTGGAGGTTTCAAAGAATGAGTTACTCATAATAAACTCATTTTACAATAAGTAAGGTATAACTATATTTCATTAAGGTTGTTAAGTAAGAAAGAGTAACTTCAATCCTTTACCAATGACCAAAGAAGTAGCTGGATTAGTGTGCTGAAACATAAAAAGTAGGGAAAGAAAGGAGGAAAAAAGGAATGTGACAGTGCTTTTAAGATTAACTGGTTTTTATTTTCACATGAGTTTTCATGGATGTAAACAAGCCTCTGTTTCTGATGCAGTCTAGAGTGATATTAAAGCCTATCCCATACTGTAGAAATATGTTTTATAACTTGAGGCATCAATATCACTCTTTATTGCATCAGAAGAAATAGGTTTATATCCACAAAAGCTCATGCATTGATTGGGATAGAATAGTCTGTTTGGGTTTTTCTTTTCTTTCTTTTCTTTCTTTTTCTTTTTCTTTTTCTTTTTCTTTTCTTTTTTTTTTTTTTTTTTTTTTTTTTTTGGATAGCTTTTCTTAAAACATAAATAAAAACAAAACCTTTTTCCATATATTTTTACTGATTTTTTATATGGTTTCAAACCTGTAATGGTTTTAATAATTTGAAAACCACCTTGAGTCTCACAACTGGCGGGGGGGCAAGCTATAACTCCTTCATCATCCTTCAAAATTAACTAATTTTAACTATTTTGGGGGCCTTTGAGTTGTATATGGAACTAATTACTTTTAATATGTAATTCTGTATCGTCATCGGGGCCACATTTTGATAGTGAGAATTAATTTTTCTCCATACATTTTCTCCAGCCAAGTCTATGAATAAATTTTGGGGTTAGAGACCTGTCGCTTTCTGACACTAGAATGAGAGCATCAAGATTGGAAGTGACAGCAGTGAAGCCGCCAGCACCATGACTTCAATGACAACAATAGATGATGTGGAGAAAAAGAAGGATGAAGCCATGGTGCTGTTTCCCCTTATTACCCAGCACCATTCTATCGGCTTTCCTCTGACATATCTGTGTCTACAGGAGGTGAAGACAAGGGCAGGTTGTTCTCACTCAGCATCTTCAAATGAAAAAATTAGAAAGAGAGAAAGGGAAGTACAATACTTTGGGGATCAGAACCACTTGACATCAGAATAATTTCTTACTGTCATAGTCACAAGAGAAGATTTTTTTAAAAGAAAAAAAACCAACCCCTGAATATTGTACCACAGATTTGTAACTCTTCTAGAGGAATAGCCTTTGAGAGAAAGAACAGGAGCCAGACACAGCTCCTTTATGTCTTGGTCCCAGTGGTTTGTAAGAAGCCCTCCTTCCATGCTCCAACTGCCTTTGCTCTGGCTTCTGAGAGAAAGAAGAGCAGCCAGGGACAGTTCCATCATACTTTGGTCCCAGAAGCTGGTGAGAGCCCTTCCCACCATCTTCAATCTGCCATTGCTGTGGCTCTGAGGGGAAGAAGAGTATCTAGGCATGGCTTCATCATTTCTTGGCTCAGTGGCTTGTAAGAGGCCTTCCTTCCTTGTTTCATCTACCATTCTCTCTGAGAGATAGAAGAGCAGCCAGGCATAGCTCCATCATATTTTGGTTCCAGTAACTGGTGACAACCTATGAGTGCTTTCCAGACTTTGTTGTGTCTTGGTTTGGCAGGTTGTAAGTGGTCCTCGATCCATGGCCCAATTTTCATTGCTCTGGCCTTTGAGTGATATAATGTTCCATAAATGGGGCCCCCTCCCTTTCTGGTGATCTCAATTTTTTATCATTTGTGTTTGGTGTTAAAAGTAAACAAGCAACAAGATCCATGAAAGGAAGCTATACCATCTCGAGAGCACTGTAACTGAGAAACACTGGAATTGGATAAATAGAAAAGCATGTGGGTGTGAGCAATTACATACATTGTAGAGCATTTAGGCAACCGGGCGTGAAAAGGGCTATAATAATGTAGGAAGTGACTGTGCTTCAAGGGAAGGGGATTTTGATACTGCGGTGGACTATGTTCAATAATTTCTTTTGGCAGCTGAACCAGTCCTGATCCTCCAACAGCCTCTGCCAAACGTAGGCCTATTGGATGTGATGCTTTTTTTCCCATTGAGATCATACTTTGAGGATTCTGGCTGACATTTTAAAGGCTGCCAGTTTCAAGTGGCAGCTCCCAACTTCACACCCCACAAAATTTTAAATATTAAAGGCAGTTTTTCTGGCACGCTGGTGCCAATTTGTAGCTGATGTGATTGCTCTTCAGCTGACAGTTCGGCGCCAACATGATTAACAATTAAGAACAGACACAATGGCTCACTGCAGTCTGTTGTTTGTTTCAGAGCTTCAGTAGCACATGTGTCACATACAAGAGTCCCTGTTGTTGATAGTGGAGTTTGGTACCATCAGTAGCATTATTACTAGCAGAATACCTCTTGTCATAATGAGTGGGCAGGGATAAAGCGAGAGCAGCGAGAGGGACTGTGTTGTGGAAGACAATGTGTCTCTGTACAATCTGCCAATACTGCAACCATCCATTCTATCAAGTTTGGGCCAAGTTTGGAAGGCAGTAACAGCACCATTGGGGAAAACACCATCCTTTGGACTGGAACAGTAATTAATAGATTATAAAGTAACTTTCCAAGCTGTATTTCCAATTTCTATTGCTATTGCTTTTCTTCCATCACCTCCTCCCCTCATATCTTCACCAAATTCTAACTATTGTACAACACTTCTCCCCACAGTCAAAGAAATGAAATTACTATGAACATGTGGGATGTTGGCTTCATGATCCTTAACTTCTTTACAAAGATCTTTTTATTGACACACAACTGACCCAGTGGTTTCAGTGTTGGACTAGAAGTCTGAAGACCAAGATTCAAATCCCTGCTCAACCATGGAAACCCACTAGGTGACACTGGGCATATCACACACTCTCAGCTTCAGAAAACCCCATGATAGGTTTGTCATAGGGTCGTCCTGAGTCAGAAACAACTTGTAAGCACACAAAAACAACAAATACTTTGGTATCCACTAGGGTTTGGTTCCAGGACCCCCATGGACACCAAATCATTGGATGATCAAATCCCATTAAATACAATGGCACAGTCAAATTGTGTCCCTTATATAAAATGGGAAAATCAAGGTTTGGTTATTGGAATTTATATATTTTTAAAATATTTTCAAACCATTGATGATTGAATCTGTGGATAAAAAAAAAAAATCTGTGGGTATGGAGGGCTCACTGTACTACAGCAGAAGATTGTTTTCTTTCTAATTCTCCTTCCCATCCCTTCCATTTTGTCTTTGGAAAACAAACAGAATGGGTAGTACATGCAAATGCAATCATGCTTCTCTCCAGTAATGAATCCAGAAAGCTGTTAAATATTATGGGATTTCCACACCACCCTTTCCACATTTAATGCCCCTTGTTTTACATGGATTGTGGCAACATTAATGGACCATTGGAGGATTGGAACATTTTGTCTGTTTGCAAGGCCCCTTTAATGCCTATTGTTTACCCACTGTCTGCATAATGATTACTTATGGAAAACCCTAATTAAACTGATGTAAGAGTCTGTAGGAGAATGTTGTTAAAGTTAATGAGCCAGCACTTTAAAACTCAAGGCACTTTTAGGATCGTATGTATAGTATTGTAATTTTAATATGCTGAAGTGCATTAAGTTCCCTAGGTATCTACTGGTAGTAGGAATGCTTTGAGCAGGAAGTCTTTTGCTTACGAAGCATGCAAGCAAGCACCATACACAAACTGAATCCGCTGGTATGAAATTGTCTCTGGTAATCCTGCTTTAATTCCGGGAGAAGATTGCCTATAATTCTTGCTATCTGTTTCTCTCCTCCCCCCCCCCCCCCCCCCCCCCCCCCCCCCCCGCCCAGTGATAGTACCATAATTAAGCCCCATTAAAATTTAATGCTTGGGCATTAACTGCTGTTCTCCTGAATTGCTACCTTGTAACCCTAATGATATGGGAGGGCATGACACTAAATAAACTATTATTAATAATGTGGAAACTATTTCCCTGATGTGGAAACTAACTCACCAACTATCTCTATAATTCCATTGTTGGAAAATAATTATCCTGAGAAAGTGAGGCCGAGATGTTGCAAGGAAGGTTCAAAACAGTTCTCATTTCTCCATACGTTTTTCTTTCTCTGTTTCTCTCTATCCATCCTAAGAGATTATTCTCATGGTGTATGATAGCTATAGGGAAACCATCTGGAAGCCTGCTCATGAAAGCCTGAATTTTTGGTAAAGGGTGTAAGGGTCATGAAGGGGCACGAAGAATATTTGCACATGTTCTTGTCTTTAACAAGAAAGGATGACTTGACACCTGAAGACATGTTGGGATACAAAAAGATGAATGGCTGTGAAGTCCTTCATATCCCAAGAATTTTTTTATCTGAAACAATCCTTAGCATATTTTTTCTTTTTTCTTTTTTCTTTTGTACAAATAAATGTGGTTTTTGAGCAAAATAGTGAACTTTCTTTGCAAAGAAAGCAACGCTGTTGCACAAAACACCTGAGTTTCCTCCTACATTTATCTGTAGCAGTTGTAAATTAATTGTACTATTCAGCCTTTGTGATGAATGGCAACTCTGTGCACTTGAACCAAGACAACAAATTTGCAAATGGATGCACCTGCCTTATCTAAGCTCAATACACATGCACTTCAATCTGAGATTTATATGTGCACAAACAATGCACAACTCTGCTTCTGCAACCTTATGGCCATTCTACATTGAACAAAAAAAATCTTCATAGGGGAACATATATTTGTGTAAGATGCCAACAGAATTGGCACAAAATGCTGTTTCCTGCACAAAACATACAGAGGATGTCCTCTAGTGGACAGAGGAGAAGAGCATTTTCCTCCTATGACCTATTAAATTTTTAATTTATGTGAGGCTATCCACCACAACACAAAACTTTTATGAAAGTTGTAGATGGCACACACCAGCATAAAATATATGTTCTCAACTGCAGTGCATTATCTAAAATTTATAAGCAGAAAACAGTTATTGCTTCAGAATTACTGCTTTGCCACTAATGCAAATGTAATCAATTCTTTAGCTGAAAGTCACACAATTAAAATAACAGAAATGCTTTCCTTTCCTCAGTTGAATGACAAGATATATTGAAGAGCCTGGTGGATGCACAGATGCAGTTGGGTACACAAATGGTATTTTGGGATCCTGGCCCATGTATCTGGAGCTCAATATTCCAGTTCTATATATGTCTATGTATACATTTTCTTTAAATTCTATGAATTGTTGTGAAAGAGGGACTAGAGAAGAAAGCTAATAGGAATAAAATAAACTCATGTGAAATGTGATGCTGGAAAAGAATTCTATGGATATTATGAACAGCCAAAAACAAACAAACAAACAGATAAATGGATCCTAGAGCAAATCAAGCCTGAATTCTTCCTAGAAGCCAAGATGAGTAAACAGAAACTACTGTACTTTGGACATATCATAAGATAAAGATGATAATGTTTTTGAAGGTAGAAGGTAGAAGGAAAAGAGAAAAGACCGCATTAAAGATGGATAGACTCAATAAAGAAGCCACATGGTCCTGAATCTGCAAGACCTAAGCAGGGCGGTTGAAAATAAGGGTGACTTGGAGGTCTCTCATTCATAGGGTCACCATAAGTCGAAGTTGACTTGATGGCAGTTAACAACAATAATACATCAATAGAGTAAGTCCCACAGAGCTCAGGTAATGTTCAAGTAAAGGTGAATAGATGAGAACCTGTGCCCTGTAGCAGAGGGTTGACAGATTAGTTGTCAGTGGCACAATGACCATTGCAAACTGTATTGCAGCAGTTAGAGTGCTAGACTGGGATTTGGGAGACCTGAATTCACAAAGACATACAGAAAAAGCAACTGAAGAGTGAACATTAAGCAAACATGTCTTGTATTGAACCAAAAGTATAAATATAAAAGGATTCTGGCAGCCAAAGTCCAGAACAGCACATTAAATCCCTTCAATGCTTTAATTTTTTTTCTTTTTTGGTCAATGAAATAAATGTTTGCTTAATCTTCATTGTTCAGTTGTTTCTTCCATATGTCTTTGTCTACCCTGCTCCAGCCATGCATCCTCTGAGATCTGTCTTGTTGCTGCTCTGCCATTCAGATATTTGGTTTTGAAAGGGAAATAACATCTTTAAGCTTACTCAGTTAATCTCTACCAGGAAGGAGAATATCAATCAATATGAAAAATAGGATTCTGCGACACCTAGTTGATACAGCCTCTTAGCATACGCTAACGTTGTGTGTCAGTGTTGCTTAAACAGTCACTCTGTGTGGAACAGTTTTGGTGAGCATACACAAGATGCCTTTGCAATGACTAACACTGTGTACAAATTCAAGACATGCTGAACAGATGATGATGGATGGAACTTGCATTTCAGTGCATTAAATGGGCCTCAATAAAAAAAAAAAATCACAGCTCTGATAGAAAGCCAATTCAGATTGAAAAATGTACAATGATCTATGCAAACTGATGCCAATAGGTTCATCACAGAGCAGCTGTTGTCATCTTTACCCCTCCAGAAGTTCCTGGACTGCAACTCCCAGCATCCTTCAGCCAATGCTTGTGTTGATCTAGGCAGTATATTAAAGCAGTAGAAGACTTAGAGGTGGACAACTGTCCAAGGACCAGAGATCAATTTCCATCACTGCCATGGGACACAATTCCAAACAGTGTTCACAAATACCTCTTTTTTTATCTGAGTTCTTCCCAAAGTGGTGGACCTTAGTGACTGAGTCAATATGTCAGCTTGGTGGACAATGAGGCTCTAGAGAGGCCTGCTTTCTCTAGCATTACCATGTGGGAAGGTCAGATATTTTCTGGTAATGGTATTACCTCTGCCATACCAATAATGGTATTACCGCTCCCATACCTTGCCTTTTAATTTATAAGATAGAGGAGAGTATATTATTGTTAGACTGTGGATTTTTCTTTACTAGATCAATGGTCAGGGTCAATCCAGGATAATTTGTTGTCTGGGGCAAAGAACAAAATGGTCCTCTTTCCCGTTGCAAGGACAAAAGTCAACTGAATGAAATTTTATTCTTGTCACCATTTTGAGAAGGGGTCTAAAAGAGGTATTTGGGGTGCTCGGCATCTTTAAATGGGGTCTTGGGGTGCTTTGCATATTTTGGGGTTCCTTCACATGATCTTCAAACAAGAAAATGTTTGAAATGCCCCCAAGTCATGCTGTTTTTAAAAACTATATATATTGGGGCTTGGGAGCTTTTGGACACTATTAGGGGTTCTGCCCAGATCCCGCATATGGTCCATAGCTCCACTATGCCCATCATTCAAAGTGAAAGAATTGTAAAAGAAGACTGAATTTTCTTTGCTAGATCAAAGCAAACAAAGCTTTTTGAGATCTAGCATGGCATAGTGGTTTGAGTGTTAGACTAACAGTGTTCAAATTTTCACTTAGCCATGGAAAACCCATTGAGACAAGTTACAGTCTCTCAGCCTCAGAAGAAGGCAATAGCAAATCTTCTCTGAACAAATTTTGCCAAGAAAATCCCATAGGATTACCATAAGTAGGAGCCAACTTGACGACATGAAGAATCATTGCATTTTATTCTTTTAATGTATTGAGTGTGTTCAATAGCTTAATTCTATTTTAACGCTCACTTATTGTATGTTTTAATTGTATTGTTCTTTTATATTGTGAGCTTCTTTGAGTCCTAATTTTTTGGAGAAAGCAGGATAATGATAATAATAATAATAATAATAATAATAATAATAATAATAATATGGTTTTGCGATCCATTGCGCTTCTAATTTCAAGTAATGACACAAGCATCTCACTGGCACATCTTTTAAATTAGGCAGGGAGAAATGTTCCCCAAAGGAAATCCTTTGAATAGATTTTTTGGAACCAGGCCTTACAACAAACCACAAAGTACCATTTGGCTATACGCTCTCCTGGTTGACCTCCAAAGGGGAATTATACATAATCAAAGCTGTGGTTTATTACAGGAAACTGTTATATTTTCAGCTTGAATGTGTGTGTGTTTGCACTGCAGGATTTTTGCAGTCTGTCTTTTATTTAACTGCCACAGATCAATGCTATGGAATTCTGGGATTTGTGGTTTTGTGAGATATTTAGCTTTCAGTGCCACTACAAACTATAAATCCCAGGATTCTATAGGTTGGTGCCATGCCTATTTAAGTCGTGTTAAACTGCATTATTTCTGCAGTGCAGATGCAGTGGTCTCCTTCCTCAGATATGAAAACCTATGCTATATTTCCCCCCACACAAAAGTGCTATAAGATCCCTTTGCATACTAGGAAAGCGGTAATATTAATACACCTAAAACAATATGTTGTTGTTTGTTGCTGTTGTTTGGAGTAAGCATAGTGGAGGTGATAGTAAAAAAAATCATGGCTGAATACATTCCCATGCATTCTCCTGGTCAATATTGGGAAGGATACCTTTCATTTTTGCATCACAGCTCCCAGGATCCAACAGCTTACCTGAACATTGAGTAAAAGGCAACATTTCCACCTTCTGCTTATTGGTATGTTAACTGATGATTTCCCCCCTCTTTTTAAAAACATTGTGCAAGTACAACTGGTTGTCATCTTCATTGCTTACAGGACTACTGGGAGTTGCAGTCCCAGAACATCTGGAACACCACACAATTCTTAATCCTGGTCTAGAATGCCCAAGTAGATATTGCAAAGTCTACTTTATTGCATTAGGGGTAGGCAAATCTGAACTTTACATTTTGAAATTGGATAAATTCTGAGCCAGTGTGGTGGTAGTGTTTGAGCATTGGACTATGGCTCTGGCAATCAGTGTTGGATTCTCTCTTTGACTATGGAAGCCCACTGGGTGAGAGTCACACATTCTCAGCCCCACAAAAGTGGTTTGAGTATTGGACTATGACTCTGGAGATCAAGGTTCAGTTCCTCACTCAAGTATAAAAACCCACTGGATGACCTTGGACAAGTCACACCGTCTCATCCTCAGAGGATGGCAGTGGTAATCCCCCTCGGAAGAAACCTGCCAAGAAAACCCTATGGTAGCTTAGCCTTAGGGGTGCCATAAGCCAGAAAATGACTTGGAAGCACACAACAAACCACGGGTTGCTATAAGTTGAAAAAACCTTGAAGACACACAACAACTCACCACATTCTGATTAAAACTGTTAGTGCAGTGCAAGAAATTAGAGGAATGAATGAAAATTTCATGGGGGCAGAATTCTTATTTTGGGACGCAATGCCTTTATTTCTCTCCTGTAAATGTTCTTTCATTCTCAGGTGCAACCAAATGTTCACACAAATTGCAAACTCCAACAGCAGCTGCTCAGAGTTAAACTGGAACCTTCCCAATAGAGAAGTTTCTCTTCTAATGGAGCCTGAAATGTTGTGGAGCATGAGTCCTCTTGAATGATGTGCATGAATCCAATGAGAACATTAATGATTCAGGGAACAAAGGTGAAGTGCCTGATACAAATGTTGTAGGCACTCCATAAACAAAAGGTTAATTGCCAAAGTCACCAATGTGTTCAGTTATACATTGTTGAGCGAACTGGGACAGAAAATTTGGATGTGACGAAATGCACCAAGAGGGAGAATAAAACAGGAGTTTAACCACTCACCACTGATGTAAGTTTTGATTTTATTATTTATTTAATTTTTTGGGCTATTGGGAACATGCCCCCTGTTTTGTTTGTTTGCTTGTGTGGACATTTTAGTATGGAGGCAATGAAACATGGTAGAAGATATACTATTGAACGGAGGTATATTTGGAAATGGAAATGGGGAACAGGAAACACTTTCAAGAGATGAATTAGGTGGCTTATCAGCAAGAAAGCATCTAATGCACTTTTGTGGAGTGAATGATATGGCAATGTCCTTGGAGATAAAAATAATAATAATTATTGACCATAGATAGACAGACAGACAGACAGACAGACAGATACACCCTTAAGAGATGCAAATTTAGGACAGCGGTTTGAAGATGATCAAGCACTATGCAAAGATATTATTGATTGCCAAAAAAAGAGAGAAAGATATGTGGAGCTGGAAGGACAATATAACTTGTTACTCATATGTCCTACTCTTTCTCCAAGCAGCCCCAGGGTGCTATTATGTAACTCTTCTTGTTCTGCCAAAAACCTTGTAATAGGTTATGCTGAGAGGGGGTGACTAGGCCATGGATCAAACAGAGCCTGAAAAATGTACTTTTTGTATGGCAGCTCCATGAATTCCCAGACAGTATACCATTGGCTAGGCTGGTTGGTGGATTCTGGCAACTGGAACACAAACAAGTAACTTTTCCAGGGTGTGAAACCAACTTGTGGCAAAGCAAAGTCAGGGGATCTTATCACACTAGTCAATTGTCGGAGGTTGTTCTGTTTTAAAACTGTTTTTCTTGTACTTGGAAAAGTAGCAGAATGGCACTCTTTTGCACCATCATCACAGCATTTGTGCTTCAGTGGTGTCAGTTCCTGTGTTAGCTTTCTATTACTTACATACAACAGTACCATTTATGCCACCTTGTTTGCTCCATGTACTGCACCATGATTACTTTTTTTAAAAAAAAGGCAGCTGTGCATGTCCCATTCCCCACCCAGATCGAGAAAATAAGAACAGACTATACCATTTGCACATTTGAAGCATTTACCCCCCCCCCCCCCCATGAACCAACACTTAACATGGTTTGGCTTTTTTATATTATCCTTTAAATGTTTGTATGTTTTCTTTTTATTTGCTCCTTAAACTTTTTCTGAACCCTATAGTTTCTCTAGGCAAGAATCCTTGGTAGGATTACATCAGAGTTGTGTATTATGCTGTCTGTCTGTCTTACTTATTTAGAATATTTATACCCTGCCCTTCAGCCAAAAAAGGTTCCCAGAGCATCCTAGAAATCATGAATTTGTAATGTCCTCATACATACAAAATAAATAAGACATGAGACATAAGGAAGAGGGGATGGCAGTGGAGGATGGGATTAAGTCCAGCAAATGCTGGCTGCTCTTCTCTCCCTCAGAGGCCACATGAGAAGCAGTTGGAATGGAGGGAAGGGATCTCTCCATCTTCTGGACCAAAGAATGATGGAACTGACCTTGGCTTCTCTTGTCTCCCTTAGAGGCCAGAGCAATAGGTTTTGGAGCATGAAGGAAAGGGCTTTCATCAACCACACACTAACAAAGACTGGCTTTCCTTTCTTTTCATTTCATGCCATGATAATTCTTCTTTTCCAGATGGCCTCATTATAAAATATAGAGCAAGCTCACCTCTGCACTGATTGAAAGCAAAGCAATGGAAATCTTCTGGTGCCCAAGGTTAGCAGAAAGAGGAATTAATGATAACCCCATGGATGCAAGGGAAATTGCATAACAATGACCCTCAAACAATGGCTACAACCATATTGTGCAACCTTTGCTGCAGGCATTAGTTTGGCAACAAATCTTGGTTGTGGTGGCCTTCAAACATGCTAGACTCAAGAGCATTTCCAACATGTTGGACCTCAAATATTCTAGACCTAAGAATATAAAAACATGGGTTTGTATATCTCAGTGCTTTGGCTAATTTACCAACCACTGTCCTGATAATGAAATGACATCATTTATATAAACAACTATTTAGTGATTGCATATCTCTCCTAGATATGGCACAGGAGAAAGTCAGTATGGTCTAGGCTTGAGACCAGGGTTTGAATCCCTGCTCAACCATGGAAACCCACTAGGTGACCTTTGCCAAGTCACACCCTCTCAACCTCAGAGAAAGGCAAAGGCAACCCCCTCTAAACAATTCCTGCCAAGAAAACCCTGTGATAGGGTCATTATAAGTCAGAAATAAATTGAAGGCACACAATTTATGTTGTCTGACTGGATGGCCCTTGTGGTCTCTTCTAACTCTATAATGCTATAAATAACAGCAACAGTTACATCCAACCTTTAATAATGTAAGCTATGCCTGCTGTCTGCATGCAAAAAGAATGATTGCAATTCTTCCACTGAAATGTTTAACGTTGGTTGTGATTGGCCAACCAAAATGCACAAAAAGCATGTTGCAATCTTTTGAAGTGCCACTAACTTCTTCATCAGGCAAAGATGTTACAAATCTTCCAGGAGAAAAACAAATTATGATGTGAAAATACTGGGCAAAAGCTGCATAGAAATATTCACAGTTTGTGGAACTTTGAAAGCTTGCTACTTGCATTTTGTGCAGTTTGGTTGGTCAATAAAGGTACAGCTCTTTTGTGGATGTTGGATGTTATTGTACTTAGAAACAGAGTAGGGGTTTTGTGTGTGTGCAAAAAAGCTGCGTATGTAAGAACACCCCCCTCCCAGCAACAAATTATCTCCTAAAACATTTTAGGATGTGCAAATGCCAAACAAAAATTGGAAAATTCATCCCTTTGTGCTGTTTTTCCTGATGAAGCTTGATTGTGTTAGGAAACCCCCTTTTTTTCTGGGCAGTGAATAACAGCAAATATAATTTCCATCTTTTGCTAGTGTGAGCTCCTTTTACTCATGGATTTGAAAGCCTTAGTCTTTATCCCTCACTCTGTACCTTGCTGTCTGTATTCTGTGTGCGAACACCATTCTGGCTCATTATTTGGGAGCTTCTTCATTAGGTCTTTGATCAGGATCATAATGTTCTCTTTCCTTCTGTTTTTCCTAATGCACCTTATTTGTGGAATAGCAAAAAACCCTTCAGTTCTCTTCAGTGTGCCCAATTCTGATATGAGATATCTAATTTGCTTGTTTTTTATGCTTTGTATCTGAGCAACTCACAAATGGGCTAATTTTAATTCTGCCGGGGTGAGTTGTACGCACAAAGATTGGTAGATGCTGTGATGAGGAATGGTAAGGAAACCAAATAGCCTGACTCTCCTCTCTCCATGAAGCTAGGACCTTTTGCATTTCTCGGGTCAAACTTCCTGCATTGTGGTGAGGAGAGAAAGTTGGTAACTGTGTTGTACACAGGCAAAGATGTTACAAATCATCCAGGAGAAAAATAAATTATGATGTGCAAATACTGGGTAAAAGCTGCATAGAAATATTCATAGTTTGTAGAGCTTTGAAAGCTTGCAACATGCATTTTATACAGTTGGTACATTGTTTTGTGGCTATACACATTTTGGGAAAGGCCACTGGTGGGAAATGCTTAATAGATGTTGGATAGGTGTGTGGGATAGTAGTTAGGGTGTTGGATATCCAGGTTCACATCCATAATGTAATACAAAACTCACTGTGCAGCCTTGGGCCCGTCTTGATCTCTTACCTTGACCTACCTGACAGGATTGGGTCCAAACAAAAGAAAAGGAACATATATGCTTTCTTGAGCTCCTTAGAGGAGGGGCAGAGTTACCAATGTAACTAGTAATAAACATCCAAGGACTGAGGCAGCAGGACATCTCTCATCCTGATTTACCTCAATGGTTGCTGCAAGGATAGAGCATGGAGAGGCAGGTATGATACGTTCAGCCCAATGAAGCAAAAGTGGGATATAAAATATGATTAAGATGGAAGGAAGGAAGGAAGGAAGGAAGGAAGGAAGGAAGGAAGGAAGGAAGGAAGGAAGGAAGGAAGGAAGGAAGGAAGGAAGGAAGATAGTAAGGCTGGAACAGTCGTCAAACTTTCTCCCAGGCATGCTTCAAAATGTAGCTATGTATGACTTCAAGGATGGTTGACAATGACATTTGCTAAGGTTACAGGGTATTTTACAGATGAATAATTTGTAAAACTGGAGGTGAGGAAAAATTGCTCTCAGAATATTGTTGTTGGTTTTTTTCCTGGTAAAATTGCTGTGACTTCTTTTGCTCATCCATACTCTTCCCCCTTAAGATGTTCTCCAGTTCATTCTCTTTCTTTCTGTTTCTCCTTCTTGGACCTTCTCCCTCCCACGCTTCCTCTTTTGGGGTGCGGAGCAACTGTGGCAAGCCTTGCTTTGCCCATGGAGGTAGAGCTACACCTATATGGCTGTCATTGTACAGCCTGAGAAAAAGTGTTGATTGAATAGATAACTGGCTACTTCCTTGTGCAATGTTCAACAAAGTTATGACACTGTCATAACCCAGAACTACACTTGTGTAGGTTACCAAGGGGATTTTCCTCATTATGACTAGCCTGGGGCCACCTAGGAGTTTGTGGCTTTGTGGGGACTGGAAGACAAATCTCCCCACTTATTGCACCTCCTCCTGGACCTGGCTTACCTCTTTTGAATTAGAGCCCGTTTCAAGGTGGAGCTGGGTGTTATTGCATGGCTCCCCCTCCCTGCAAAAAAAAAAAAAAAGCTGTTTGGGTGCATCCTTTCTCCAATGTGGATTGGGAAATGCACTCAGGTAGCCATTTTTTCAAGTTTTCCATTGGAAAAATGGTTCCCAAAGTGGGTTTTCGGATGCACATTGGAACGGGGATTTAGTCTAAAATTGGATTCCATTGCAAAAGCCTTGCAATAAAGCATGGCTGCAGTCCAAATGTGAATTAAATTCGGAAGTGGTAAGTAATATTATTTAAGCTATGCGATAATCTCCATAGTCTGCAGATCAAATCACTTTTCAACACTGTGTGTATGTGTTTTGGATAGAAGTGACTTTAGAGCAAATCTATGTCTGTGTTTTTCAAGTTTACTCCTTCTTGCTATAAGTTGCTTAGTTTCCTCAGGGTTCCTTCTGCATTGCTTATGTGGTTTTCACTGTGCCGTTTCTTGACTTGTTGATCCATTTTACTTTTCCTTTGATAGCTATAACCTTATTGTGCGTGCTTATTTGTGAGGCAAGCCAGGCCTCTGTGATAAAATGTGATTAATATTGTCTTAAATTGTGTTTCTGTGGGAATCGATCCTCCCGTTCCGCCACTCACAATCAATCCCTCTGTTCCTGAGCTGCAGCCCACTTCCCTGTTCTACCATATGACCTGATATTATTGTTCATAACATTAGCATTAGCATTTATTTATTGGCACTACTAGTACTTTATATCCTACCTTTCCTCCCCAAGCTAGGATTTAAGACTTCTTGCATTTTTTTAAAAAAAAAAACAGCAGTAGTAAAAGCATATAACAAGACATATGTAAAAATATTATTAAAATGCAGTTAAGCTATTTCTAAAATTAAAAGCATTTAAAATAAATCAAGTAAACAAGAAAAATTTTCATAAAAGCACACCCTGTAAAGCTCTTGCCATCAGTTTCTTGAATCCTGTTCAAACAAAATGAAACCCTTTACTTGCTGATGGAAAGATAGCAAAGAGGGAATTATATGTCTTCCCAGGGAGGGTATTCTAAAGCTTGGAGGAAGCTACTGAGGCTTCACCTTCACTGCAGAAATAATCCAGTTTGATACTGCTTTAACTGCCATGGCTCAATGTTATGGAATTCTTGGAATGGTTGTTTGTTGTGACACCTTAGCTCTCTTTGACAAATGTCTCTCAAAACTACAGTTCCATGAATTCTATAGCATTGAGCCATGGCAATTAAAGTGGAGCTAAACTGGATTATTTTTGCAGTGTAAATGTAGCCTGAGAATGCTTTCTCCCAGGAGTGTCAATAGGGGATGCAAGGGGTTCAGGCTGCACCAAGTGACACACTAATGGGAGGGTGATACCACTGCTCCCCAAATACCTGCTTTTTGGCAGAAAAGGGCTGGGATGTTTGCCTACATCTCTATAAAATGCTGGTGCTCAGTGGAAAAGATAATGTGAGTGAGGCAAGACTCAGTGGGAGGAGAAAAGAGAGGCCACATTTTTTTTTTTAAAAAAATAAATTTAACATTGTATTTTTTAAAAAAATTGTATTTTTTTTAAAAATATTTTTTTAAAAAAAATTGCTTTAAAAACCTTACATCTTACCCAATTTTCACTTTAACCACATGAAACTATGCACATTTAAATACATTTAGGCAACAAGTATGGTATTGTAATTTAAAGGTGCAATTTTAATTTTGCTTATTGTTTATGTCACACCTATTGCCATTTTGAGTGTTGGACTATGACTCTGGAAACCAGGGTTCGATTACCTGCTCAGCCATGAAATCCATTGGATGACCTTGGGCAAAAGTCATATCCTCTCAGCCTCAAGGGAAGGTGATGGCAACCCTTCTCTGAACAAATCTTGCTAAGGAAATAAAGTGATAGGGTCGCCATGAGCTGAAAACGACTTGAAAGCACACAACAACAACAAATTATCATTACACTCAATGATATACAGGAATTCTGATTTATGAGTAACATTAGCACAAAAGCATTGCTAAAAATTCTGTATGGTGTGGTATGAGAGTACTTCAGTGGGGGGGGGGGGAGTTACCGTACTGGGTGACACCAACCTTAGTGATGCCATGGTCTTCTCCTGCAGTCACATAAGGCATCCCTGCAAAGGTGATGAGACTAAGAGAAAGCCCTCTTCTGACAATCTTAAAGCTTGTGATACCCCCAAGACAAGAGGAACAGTCTCATATAGAAAGATAAGTTCCCGAAATGGATTCAGGGACAGAAATGAGTCCTTTCTGCACTTAAAAATGTATTGTTCTCCCAGAAGAGCCAAGGAATAGATGTGGTTAGGCTTCTGTCCCAGTGCAGTGGTGTCCCTGTGGTTAGTACCACCTGGTGTGGGTGGGGGGCAATAGGGAAACAGTAGGGGGTGGACTTCCCCACCACTCCCCCTCTCTCCCAATGCCTTGCTAGCCTGCCCTCTGGCCGGTTCACCACCACTTAGTAAGACTGCTGCTGGATGGATTTGCTGCAGTCTCTGGATGGTCGTTTGACTTCCGGCACCATTGCTTAGGGGTGCAGCTGTACTGGACCCCAAAGAAAAGATACTGTCCCCCAGTAGAACACACTGCTTGGGGAGCAGTGCTGTGGCCTCCGTAGGGCCGTCCACCCCCTAACCCCCCCCCCATTGACATTCCTGTGATTGACCCTTTACCATGCAGGCTGGAACTATAGGAAGCTGCCTTATAATGTGTCCTTCTGGCTCAGGAAAGGATAGGGCATCTCAATTTATATGTGTGCTACACTAATCAATTAATGCACAATGTTTTTGCTCCCCTCTTTGCCATTCCATTGCAGTATTATTATTTTCTCAGTAATCACCAAAGCCGAGTGAAGGGAGGAGAAGAGTACAGGTTAAAAGATCTTCACTGTTTCTTATCACCTGCAGATCTGGCTGCACAACCTAAAGATGCAAATGAAAATATCCAGCTGCAAATTTGCCAACTGCACTGATGATCCTAGCCACAGTGCTATATCCTAAAAGTCCACAGACGACATCCTGACCCATATTCACTTATATTAAGTAGTCACAATTGTGGCACTATAGCCATGGTTGTAAATCCCCCCATTCCACCTTAAACTATAGCGTAGTTGCACCCTGAGTGAACTTGGACAAGTCACACTCTCTCAACTCAAAGGAAGACAAAGGCAAACCCCCTCTGAACAAATCTTGCCAAGAAAATCCTTTGCCTTAATGTCACCATAAGTCCAAAATGATTTGAAGGCACACAACAGCAACACATTGTGAGGATTCATGTGTATTTTCTGCAACATATGCATTCATTGATGCCCTTTTCCAAATTATGCATTTCCTTCATTGAATAAAGCATGTTTGGGCATATTTTCAGTGCTACATTTTTAGTCATTCACATTTTTAGCAATGTCAACTTGGTTTTTTGCCATTTGTCTTTCCTCTTCAATGCACCTTACAAATGTGCGAATTTCCAGACTAAGGTGTGCTTTGTCTCACAACAAATCTCAGGAGGTGTGAAATAGATACTTCAGCAAGAATCATGAGTCAACCAAAATACCTTCCCAGCCTTCCCCTGAAGGCACATTATTTTTCTCACTTTGTCATCATAGGCCTGGGGATTGGGTAAGATCCAACCTCAGCCTCACAAAGATACTCTTAATTATTTTGCAGAGAAAATCTTTCCTTCCTCAACTAGCAACAGAAATTAACACAAGAGGAACCATACTGAATAAAGTGAGCATGCTAGGAAAGAGTTAATAGCACAACTCTTGTTGCAGAGCTTGATCTGATTCTGTAATTATGTGTATGTGAACGGGATGGACTCAGCTGTATTTAGTTGGCTCAAGACACCACACCTCAGCATTTTAATGCTTGAGATCCCATCTCACAGCAGAGCCAATGTGAAAAATAGTGTTTTTCAGAGCTCTGCCAGCTCTTGTGGACCTCTTGTGATCTCCTGAGTAAACAACAGACTCATCACTGATATTTTTCCCATTGATGTAGATTGTCTAACCCTCAGATGTGTCTTTGGGCAGAGATGGGCAACAGTGGTGGGGGCCAGAAGACAGTTTTCACCTTGAGCCTCCCCAGTGAGCCACACAACCAAATATAACTATAACAATATTTGTTATTGAATGCTTCAAATCATTTTTTACTTATGGTGACCCTTAAGTGATCATAAGGTTTTTTTGGCAAGTTTCTTCGGAGGGGGTTTGCTGTTGCCATCCTCTGGGGATGAGTTAGTGTGATGTGCCTAAGGTCACCTAGTGGGTTTTTATGCTCAAGCAAGGAATTGAATCATGATCTCTAGGATCACAGTCCAATGCTCAAACTACTATGCCACATCATCATCACTACAGCAATTGCCACCTTCGCCATCATAATCAGTTATACCCTGCTTTCTCATTAAATATTTGGACTGAAGTTAGATTATAAAAATCAAAACACACATAGTTAAGCCCTTACACTGTCATCAGTAAAAACACATAAGAAATCATTATGAAAATGCAATTAAATTATTTTGAAAATTAAAACATTAAGACCAGCAAAACATGCATTGTTAGACATCCTAGGAGTCAATTTTTTAAAGCCTGTTGGAATGGGGAAAAAACCCCTTGCCAACAAGAGGACAGCAATGAGGGCACCATTCTTGCTTCATAAATTGATAGTGTATGGGAATGGAAGACATTCAGGGTCTTTACAAAGCAAGCATGTCAACATAGGACGATAGTCTTCTCAGTAAACCCTTCTCTAGCCCAGCATAAAGACATTTATCAACATATTTGAGTTTCACTCTCATGTATGCAACTATGTGGGATGGGAACAAGTTCACAGTGAAGTTTAAGGTGGAAAGAATCCAAGTTTTTCCACCGACGGAAGCTCAAAAAAGACATGGATAAACAACAACATGGTTATATTCCTCTGAGGTACCCAGTTCTGGGTGAACTCATAGTGGGTGAATTCATATAGGTCATCATAGCCCCTAAACACTTCACAGATGTATAATGGAACATGCGTGGGCAAAATGACAAAAGCTATTAATGAGGAAGAATATGCAAGATAGGAGATGACGCAGCAGCTTGCTTTTGCCTGAGCCAACCAGGAAGGCCAAATTTCCCTCCTCCTCTCCTTTCCCCCTAGTTCAATGAGTGCAACTACTTTTGCACTTTGAACTCACTTTGCAATAATTGAAGCTGAGGACAAAGGGAGGAAATGGGAGGAGGAGAGAAAAACTGAGACATTTTATATGCAGCTGAAAAAGTGGGAAGACAGAAGATTAATCTGGGCTGTCCCTCCCAATTGAGACAATTGGAGGATCTGGATCATCAGTGATCGATGATGGGAATATCCCACCGTCTCTCAGGTAGCATGACTCTGTATACTAGCTACTGAGAAACCTATGTACAAGAATGCAGTTGCACTCATGTCCAGTAGGTTAACTTCTTGTAGACCACTGATTAGCCATTGTATGACCAGAATGTCAGTATATCTATCAGGGCTTTTTTAGTTTCTTATTATTCAGCTACACCTAAATCCACGCTTTTGTCCTTTATGGGTCCTGGGTGACTGATAGCTCCCAGACACATCAAAATCTTAAGTAGACTTATGTCATTTGGCTGTTAGAAGAACAGACAAAAGTTTACAGGCATTCAGCCTCAGGGGAAGGCAATAGGAAACATTTTCTAAATAAATTTTGCCAAAAAACCCCACAATCCCTTGACAGGTTGGAACAACATGAAGGCACACAACAATAACAATATTTTTGGGTAGTTGCTTCTGGACAGAATATGGATTGAATCTCCCAGCAACTGAGTGGCTCTTTTGGTCTTGAGACATCCCAGACCGTACAGAAGCAAATCCTTTTAACACGGGGGAAAATAATTTTGTGTCTCTGGAGTCTACTCAGTGGTTTGCATGATACCAAGTATTCCCCAGGGTAGAATTAAGCCTTCTCTCATGTCATTCTGGGGTAATTGAATTTCCTTCATAGAACTAGCCCCAAAATTAAGTCTCATCATTCCGTGAGGAATGATAGTTAATAATAATAATTACAGTGGGAGAGACAAACTAAACAGTTGTTATATAATGTTTGTAAAGCTGTTAGAAATTATATATTGCCAAGAGTTGTGTGTGTGTGTTTTAATACTGCTGTAGAAAAAGCCTTGCTTATGAGCCTTGTTTCCTTTGCTCACGGTGGTCTAGCAGTAGGCTTCAAAATATGTCTCCACCAGAATTTAGGTTGCTATTCATGCACCTTTACTGAGGGCAACCCTCTGTTTGCAGCTGCTCTGAAGAGCTGTCCAGTTCAAATATCAAGAAGAACAGGGGATTTGAAGATACCCATTGGAAGTTAACACCTGGACAGCAGATTTGGGCACAGCAGGTACCCAAGTCAATCACCATCTTTTCCACTGTAGAGTTCATTGCATTTCTTATATCATTAAGGCCTTGTCTACATGAGTGATTCCCATGCTTGCTGCGTCGAGTTTATATGACACAAGCCAAAACCCTGAATTGGGTCTTCACAATGCCTGCACCTGATTCAGAGCTTCCTCCTCCTAATCTGCATTTAAATATCTTACCTTTTCTTGTGGGTTTTCAGCTTTCTCCACAGCAACAGTGGTGGCTGCCTTTCCCCTCACAGTCTCTGCAAGCTGCTTGGTGCCACCATATTGGGCATGAGTTGCTCTGAGGTCAGAACAAGGTGTCCAGCATCAATAGTATGGCTGGGTGCCTCATTCTGACCTCAGCAGTGATACTGGGTGTCAAATGGAGCGAATGGGAAGACAGCCACTTGTTGTTTTCAGAGAGAGCCAAAAACCCACAGCAAAAGACAGCAGATAAGGGACAAATTCTGGGGCAATTTAGGGCCAGAATACTATGGGGGCACCCTAGAGTATTATGAGTAGTGTAGACCTGTCCATAAATATTTCTAGATTTGCAACTATACATTTAAATTGGTTCAGAAAAAACAACAATGCATACTCGGGTGTTTTTCTGTCCTTTCTTGTTGTTGTGTGCCTCCAAGTTATTTCCAGTTCATCTGGTGAACCTATCACGGGGTTTTATTGGCAAGGTTTTTTTTTTAGAGGGTGTTTGTGGTTGCCATCATCTGAGACTGAGAGTGTGTGACTTGCCCAAGGTCACTCAATGGGTTTACATGGCTAAACAAGAATCGCAACCCAGGTCTCCAGAGTCCTAGTCCAATGCTCAAACCACTACATCATGCTGTGTCAATGTATATGCATGCACCCTACCTGACTCAGAGCATTCCTCTATTGGAACCTCTCCATGGGTCATGGAAGAATCTTTCCTTTCCATATTATTTAATACCAAACAGTGAACAGATCCAGAGTTTGGCCATTTTGTGCCCCATTATCTGAGTTGAATGATCCACTTGAAGCTCCTGGAACACAGTTGACAGATTAACCTGATATTCTTGTAGTCCTATGACAAAAGTGAGGTCATAGGACTTCACTGAAACAAAGTGTAAACCAAGTAAACATTAACATTCTAGACTAGGCACAGAAACAGGAATATACTCATAATGCAGTGATGTACCTCTACAGGGAGCAAAATTGACTACAACTCTCTATCATGAAATGATGATCTTTCTGCTAGGGCAATTTGCCATACTCTTGCATGCCAAATCAAAATACTGATATACCTCCCTGTTGCCTTCCAGTGTTTTTCTGTCTCCAATCTATCTGCTGCTAATAACATTTGGATAAGTTCCTTATGTATAATGAGGATGGCTCTTGTTGTTGTTTCGCTGAATAAATTAATTATCACTGATGGAATGACAAACACCAGCAGATAATCCCATCCCCCCTTGCTTTTACAAACCTAGCATGTCTCAAAACTCAAAAATGGAGCTGATCCCATACTAGTTTAGGTGGCACAATGTCCATCTATTCCTTAAGGATTTTCACAATGTCCATTTATTCCTTAAGGATTATTTTAACGCCTGAGGTTAATGGCCATTTCTAATATGTTTTCTCCACAAAGTACCTGTTTTCCTTGGTGACATCTGCATACTTGGCTGATTTGAAATTATTACTGGCTTGCTTTAAACTAGTTACTCAGGGAGAAGTGTCAATAATTTGCTCTGAAAATAACTGACGTGAAGGGTTTCACAACATGGTTCCTAATACATACACTGGCTACGAGAAAATGGTGCCACTTATAAATCTGAATACAGCCCACTTTTGATGTGTTCTATCCTTCCCTTTTTCTCTCTTGCCAATTCAGACAGAAGAAACAAAGAAAATTGGAATAATTCTGATGTCATTGCCATGTTTTTTTTCTTCTCCAAAGCATTTCTCTCAAACTGAAGAACGATGTAAGATTTATTTAACCAGCTTACACTAGTACTCGGCTGCACTCCTATGCACATGACAGTAAGCTCCACTGAATTTAGTGTGATGTTTTTGGAAGTATTTATAATACAGTGATCCAAATACCCTAAAGGCATCAGATACTATTTGATCTTAGAAGCTAAGCAGGGTCAACCCTGGTTAGTACTTGAATGGAGGACTGCCAATGAACACCAGGTGCTGTAGGTATATTTTAGAGGAAGGAACTGGCAAAACCACCTCTGAATTTTCCTTGACTAAGAAAACCCTATCAAATTCATGAGGTCATCATAAGGCAACAGGAGATGCAAAGGCACATGCACAAGCATTTATAATACATGGCCAGAGGCAAAATTAGGCAACTCCATCCCTGTCTCTATCAGTCTCTCCCAGCTTCTCCTTCAGGCTGCTGGAGAAAGGATAACCTCAATGGATTGTTGCTTTGTTGTGTGGCCAAGGTGACCAGATTTGCTAACTGCAAACAAGGCACATTAAAATATCAAACATTCAAGAAAAATGTAGGAGATTCCAAAATAAAAGGTAAAAGCACTCATATAAATATAAATTCATGCTTCTTTGTCATGTTTCATTTTGGAATTCCTCCTCGACAGAACATGTCCTGGAAAAGGAGGACGTCTGGTTACCCTGTGTGCCTTCACGTAATTTTTGACTTATGATGACTCTAAAGTGTACCTATCATGGGGTTTTCTTGGCAAGATTTGTCCAGAGGAGGCTTTGCCTTTGCCTTCTTCTGAGGCAGAGAGTGTGTGACTTGCCAAAGATCACTCAGTGAGTTTACATGTCTGAGCAGGGATTTGAACCCTGACCTCCAGAGTCACAGGCAACACTCTGAATTCACTTTACTGAATTCCACTAGTATAGTTAGAAGAATTTTTATAATATTGAAACCAAAAGATGAGTACATCTGTCAACTTTTACCATAGCAGATCTGAAAAGATTGGGAAGAGGCTCTATGAAATAAACCCCAATTCTATAAATTCCACTTTTCTTCCCCTCCAATATTGTGGATTTATGAACTTCAGCATCAAACATAGGGAGGTCTTTTGGGAAATGAGGAGGAACTTGGAAATTAATCCATCTGCTCCATACCCATAAGGTTGTATTGAGGAAAGGATTTTGAATAGGATTTAAAAACATGTTGACTTACCATTTGGCAATTAATTCAAGGACCTACTCTATTATCAATTAAATTTAGGCTTGGGTGTTGTAGCTGAAAAAGGTAATGCTCCCAAGTTCTGGTTCTGGTGATAACCTTAATGAGAAATCGTTTCATGTGAATCGTTTTGGTAGCCATATCCTCTTCTGAAATGTTATTTCCAAGGAGAAAAGCTGTATTTCTATTTTTCCAAGTCGCGTGCAGTCCTGAAAAACTGGTTGAGGCAACTTTCTTCCACTTTAGATGCCTATTTTTCTTAGACAAAGATTATTTCCCCCCCCCCCCCTTCAAGTCCCCAGGAATTTTATGGAATTAAAAAACCCTGAAATGAGAAGCAAATTACTTAATTTGCTCCACACGTAATTCATAATTTCTAGGTATTTGCAAAATCTGATTGCGGAGGAAAGCATAATTAATCGGCAGAGCCTCTGAGGATAAAGTGTGGTGTCCATTAAATTAAATTTCCTCCAGGTACCATGCCCTGTGAGTGACATGTTGTAGCAATTTTCAGTCCCCAGAAAGGATCAGCAGATTGTGCCTCAGGCATCTGCTTAGTGAAGGCTTCGTTCACCATCAACAGCTTTGAAGTAACAGATATGCTGCTGAAGTCCAGGAGTTGTCCTGACTCTAAGAATACAAATGATGATGCATTTCTCTGCACTTGCCTTTTGCATAATGCTGTTCTGTTGGTCTGGATAGTTGTCTGAAACCTTCCTTATGCTCAGGTCTGTGTGGTTTTCTTCCTAGTTTGGTGGTGGTGAGATGATCAGTGTCTCCATGCACCACCTCTTAAACAAGCCAGGTTGCTGTGTGCCTCCAAGTCATTTGTGACTTATGATGACCTAAGGCAAACCTGTCATGGGGTTTTCCTGGCAAGTTTCTTCAGAAACTTGCTGCGGCTGAGAGAGTGTAGGGGGGGGGGGGAAGAAACAAGGAATGAATACTGATGGTCATGGGCATGTTAGTTCTTTTCTTTTTTTATTTATTGAAAACATTTATTAACCCACCCACCCCGCCCACCAGGACCCCCAAAGACTGTACAATAATGTGTATTTAAAATGATGAAAAACTATTTTAAAAGGCAAATTAAGCAACAAAAGAAAAAAAAGTACAATATAATGTGTATATGTATGTATATACAAATAAAATATTGTACATTTTTTAATATTGTACATTAAACTTGTCTTTTAAAATTTAAGATCTATCTATCAATTGATCAATCAATCATATTGACAACCAATAAAAATAAATTGAAAGGCAAATTTTTAGAAGCTGCAAAAATAAAGGTCTGCCTATCCACTGGAATCTTAATAGTTGTTATCATTGTTATATGCTTTCAGGTCAACTCCAACTGAGAAATAAGAATATATCAATTATCATAATAAAATAATTATCTGGCCATTGAAGTTATTACCACCTTGTGGTGACCCTAACTGTGAGCCAGCATGGCATAGTGGTTTGAGTGTAGGAGCGACTCTGGAGGCCAGGGTTCAAATCCTGACTCGGCCATGAAACCCACATGCTCTCAGCCTCAGAGAGGGGCAATGGAAAACCTCCTCTGAACAATCCCTTCCCAGGAAAATTCCATGAGAGGTTTACCTTAGGGTCACCATAATTCGAAAATTAATTGAAGGCATATAACAACAACAAAGACCATAAGTGCTAAACCTGATAAGAGTCCTACTTAAGGCAACCTTAAGGTGAATCATGGCAAGATGTGTTCTTGGCAAGATGTGTTTAGAGGAGTTTTGTCATTGCTTTCCTCTGTGGCTGAGAGAATGTGAATTGCCCAAGTCATCCAGTGAGTGTCCATGGATGAAAGGGAATTAGAACCATCCTCTCTCAGAGTCCTAGCCCAACATTCAGATCATTACACTACACAGGCTCTTTAAGTTTAGCAGGATGTTACATAGTTGGACTGATGACATCTTTGGAAAGTGTTCCACAGTTAGATCACTGCTACCAAGAAGGGACTCTCTCACTTACCTCACTTATCTGCCTGAAGTGGCATGTGTGGTCACTGTGAAAGGTAAGCTGGCTACCTTACCTTTCACAGTGTCTACACATGCAACTTCGAGCAGATGCCTACAGGAGGAGGTAATAGAGGTACTGTAATCTTTCTGATATCTTGGCTGTAAACACTGTCCAAAAATAACATTCCAAATTCAGCTCGGGGGTATATCTCTTAGGCCTGTATATCAACTAGTGTGGGTGACCAGGCCATCTCTAGGTGGAACAAGAGGCAAGGAAGGTAGAAGTTTGCAAAGTTGGCATGGTTTAAAATGTGATAGTGGTCTGCATGAGCTTCTGAGCTTGCTGGTTCTTCACCCTTCATGATGGTTTTCAAGATCAGGTGGAAAACACTGCTTTGGAAAGTGGAGGAATCTCCTTTTTTGGAGGATTTTAAACTGGATGGCCATCTGTCAGGAGTGCTTTGATTGTGTATTCCTACATGGTAGAATAGGGTTGGATTTGATGGCCCTTGAGGTCTCATCCAACTCTATGATTCTGTGGCTTCCTGGGGTGTATCTGCACTGTAGAAATAATGCAGTTAGACACCACTTGAACTGCCATGGTGCAATCCTGAAGAATCCTGGGATTTGTAGTTTTGTGAGGCACCAGCACTTGGGCAGAGAAGACTAAAGCCCTTGTAAAGCTACACATCTCAGGATTCCATAGGAGGAAGCTACAGCACTTAAAGTGGTGTCAAACTACATTATTTCTACACTGTAGATGCAGTTCTATTCTGATGATACAGAAAGAAGGTACTTGATCACATCAATATGCAATGAATTTTCTGCATTCCTTGGAATTTCTTTGCCACCACTGCAGACAATTGTGGACCTTTTGAAAGTTTTCTTTCAGTCATTGCCCAAAAATGTAACCAGGCAAAAGAAGAAGAGTTTGTGCATCCCAAAAGCAGTGTTTCTTTCAGAAGGCAGAAGTTGTTCTTTGAGTATTTTCCTCTATATCTTGTTGAATCTACTTCATTTTGATATTAAATGCAAAGAGCATGTCATCCACATCCTGGGTCTGTGTTTTGCCATGGCATGTTATCAGAAATTGGCAATGACTTATGCCAACATGCTTGACAGTCTTCTGGACTAAATTGTGTGCAGCTGGAATGTGAACACAATCCATGTTAAATACATTAATTTCTATTCATCTCCCCAACGATTATTAATACACACCCTCCAAACAAATCTTTCCAAGAAAACTACATGATAGGTTTGCCTTAGAGTTGGCGTAAGTCAGAAATAACTTGAAGGCACACAGTAGCAGCAGCAGCAACAACAAAATACCTGATCCTAGATTATGGGTGGGGAAATCTTTAGTTCTCCAGATATTTTGCAACTGCATCTCCATCAGTAGATGTATTACTAATGAATGTGATGGTTGGAGTTTTGGAAGAATCCAGAAGATCTGGAAGACCCAAACTTCCCCAGTCTTTCCTTTGATCTCCTGTTTGGACATGGCCATAGAGTTAATACCTTCAGTTGTTGATATGGAGCTGTCATGTCAATGTTCTGGGTAGGTAAGATTATGGTTCCTCCACTCCAGTTACACCTTAGTTTGTCAAGAAATTTGAGTAAAATTTCATAAGGAATTGAGAGGGAGGGCTTTCATATATAAAGCCACTTTATAGCTTAATCTGAGGTGTATCAAAGAAAGACTTGCCAAGTCTTCATAAACTTGTGAAAAATTTCATAGATAGCTTTGAAGCTGCCTTGAATCCCATTTTGGGAGAAAGTGGGATATAAATCCCATAAATAAATAAATAAATAAATACCTTTGTTGTTCTTTGTTTTTTTCTAATGAAAGCTGCTCAGTGTTTGTGGTATGCCACTCAACAAGAAAGGTGCACATTTCTTGTCTGTGGCATGCCTTTTGTGGCATGGGGTGAACCAGGAAATATTTCTTGTGCTGTCCCTGAGCTGAATAACTTTACACTCTTGGATTTAGTATAAATAACATGGTAGAACTTTATGTACCATCATCTTAAATTAGGATCTTAGACCATGTATTCGGAACCAGGATTGGGAAGAATGTTTAATTCCATTTTAATCACAATTTACCAAAATTCATATATTTTGAATGGGAGTGAAATTTATTTATTTATTTTATACATGGGATCCAAGGTGGCATACAACATTTTAAAAGCACAATACGATTAAACCAAAGCCTCTTTCAGAATTCAGTCCAACACTGTTACATTATTCAATACTGCAGAGCACTGTATGCATTTTCTTCCAATGGAGAAAAGTTTCTCTGGTTGAAGGATGTGGATTTGGTGAACTCTAGCCCTAGATTACCGCTCAGTGAATTTGAAAGCCAAAGTCTCACATAACCTGAACAGTTAATAAAATCTATTGCCCTATGATGGATATTTTCCTCAAGTAGAATTGATCTGTCCTCCTTGTGATTTGTGAGATGGATTGAAAGCACAAAATGTAATTGAGATTCCTGGTGCCCCTGAAACAGCTCTGCTACGGCAGTTGTCTTAAGGTTTGGAAGTCCCTGAAGGCTGGGCTGACTATGCCTTTTGAATTACTGAAAATAAAGCACTCTTGATTCACATTGTAATAAAGACCGTCTTTCTTTTGGCATCCGTGAGCTAAGGAGTTGTTATTTCCTCCAGGGCAAATGTATTCCTCCCGAGGAAGAGTGTACCCCCCCCCCCTCCATCTCCAGAAAACCCAGAACAAAATGGGCTTTCTTGAGCTGCTACTTGCACACATTGAAGCAAAAGCTTTCTTAGGGTGCCGTGTTTGGCGCGGGGTGCATGTCCAAGATGTGTGATGCAAAAATGGGGATGATTTGTGAAGAAATCATCCTTGTAAAGCTATTGGTTCTGGTCATCAGCCTTTATCCAATGCTTTGGTGATGCTGCTGCTGCTCTATTTGGGAAGTTGGCTGGCTCTCAAGGCAGTCTCTTTCTCTCTTGCTCCCTCTCCCTCTCTCTCCTCAAAGGCTGTTCCACAGTGAAAATATGCTCAGTGCAGCTGAGTGCATGAATGAAAAAGCCTCTGGTATCTTCTAGGCTAGCAAAATGCTGCACAGTGCTCAAGTCACCCTGGCCTTTCTCCTGTCCCAGGTAAGGCATTTGGGGTCTTTTGATCTGGTTCTAGGGTCTTGTGCATGTGTGTGCATTTATCTGTCTTAAATCTCAGCCTTTCTCTCTCTTATCTTATGTGCATTTGGCAATTGGGAAGTGTCTGATTTCTCTGTGATCGTACGCTGGCTAGAAAACACTGGGCAGTGAATATGGAAGAAAATCTCCTATGGTTAGGAATGAATCTGTGGTGATAAGAAATTAGCTACCCTGTCTGCATGTATCGGTGTGCATGCAAATTATTTTTTTTTCCTTTCCCCATACCAGAGGGGAGTAGAAATCTCTCAAGTGTGCCTTGCTAGCAGCAGTGAGGGTTCTCCCCCTCATCACCTTTAAAATGCTTCAACTTTGATTTGCTTCTTCTCTCCGTGGCTTCTGCCAAGATTTGTTGTAAGCAGGTTGTTGTATTCATGATTTTCTCCTCTCCTTTGAAAATCAATGAAAATTGAGGAGGAGGATTTTTTTTTTTTTTGGTGTGTGAAAGGGAACAAATATTAGAGAACTAAGTAGGATGAAAGGCTTTTCCCTATCTCCCTTTCCTCTGCCCCAGGAACCCTTGGTGGATTCGTAAAACGGAGCATTAGTAGTGACTTGTTTGTTGGATTCCTCTTCCTCTCTGCTGTTAATAGATCTCCCTTTTCCAGAAAGGCAGGGGGAAAAGAGGCACCCAGGCTTTAAAAAGCCAAGAGGCAGTGTGCATGTGTTTGTGTGCTTGTGTGTGTATAGCCCTGCTGTTGCTGTCAGTCAAAAGCCAAGGCATTAGGTGGTTTCCAACTTCTCTTCTCCCTCTTGGCTTCCCCTCTGAGAATGTGATACAGTTTTTATTTTAGAAGGTGGAAGCATGAGGTTTTAAGGCTCCTTTGTTGTCATTTGGTCATGATGTGCCTTTACATTTCCTTTCCCCTCCCTATTTCTTTCTTTCTTCTCATTTTTTGGCTCATCTCTGGAGCTGGAGCACCCATTCACTTACAGTCTTGTTTAGATCTTCAGGATGGTACATCATGGAAAGAAAAGTTAATTTCCTTTTGGCGTGGACATTTGGCTTGCTTGGTCTTGATGGCTTGCCAGAAACCAACACTCCAGACAAAACAGTCTTTCATAGGCTTTCATGGGTTTAAGGTCCCACCCAACCACCCAAAGGCATAGGAGTGAGACATAGGGCTCTGCCTTATAGCAGGTCAGGCTGTTTGCCTGTGTTGTCTTTATTGTATTTGTTCCATCTAGCAATGTCTCTTCAAGCTTTTGAGCAGAGTTGGTTTGTTATTGTTATTCCTCATCATTTGCTACCTGGTCCTCTTAGCAGAAGGTGCTGGGGATTGAAGCTGGGACCTTCTACATGCAAAGCCACTTTAACTGTAGTTCCTTCCCAGAAGAGGGATTCCCTCTTCTCCACTTTTGACAGCCCTCTCCATTTATGGCATCTAAATGAGGCTCCAAAGAGTTTTCTTTCTAGTGGTTTAAATCCTCTGCCAAAATGAGGGATTCTGTTTCCATGGGGAGACCTAAAGACAAAAACAGTGAGGTCTGGAACTTACACAGCTTAAATTAATACGGCAGAGTTCTTTTCCATCCAGCAGAACAAAGTTTTAATGGCATGGATGGGGTACATAGTCACATAACAACAAATTCTGGCCTGACTGTTGCTTTGAATATGGTGAAAGTCAGGACCCACCCTTTCTAGGCTTGACTCATGTCATAAAAGAATGTAGTAAGCTGGAATCTTGGTAAATGTGACTTTATGAAAAATGCTTTCCCTTGTAGGGGTTTCACTGTTGAGACCCTATTTTCAAACTCTGTGGTTGCATACATTGGCTCTAAAAATCATGGAGTGATGCTAAAGGAATGAGAGCTCTGTATGATGACTTGAAGATAGGTAGTGTACAATAGGATCCAGTTAATGTTGGTTGTTTATATGAAAGCCTTGGATTTGGGCTTGTTAGCCAATGTACTGAGTTATCTTGAAGTGGTTGTAAATCAATGGCACTTAGGGGCTCATGCTGTGGGCTTAGCTCAATGGCACTTGGAAGTGGGAGGACAGAGAAAAAAGTATGCAGCTGGTGTATAGAAGGTTAGAATTACAAGAATAGAAGGGAAGGAGGGATGGTTGGTTGGATAAAATCAACTGGTCAGTAGTTTACCTAGCCAAATGTATTCATGCTCTTCAGACTGTGGGATAGATGTGGGATTTATTGCATTCTTATTAGTGTCCAAGAAAAGTGGGTGGTGGTGGAATAGAATGTCCAATGTGCCTTGGATCATTTGCTGGAGTTATCTGCTTTGCAGTCAGCTTGGTTATCTGTCCTGTTCTTCTTGTCTCTCCTGCACTTGGATTGTAGCACACTGTGATTTGGAATAGTTGACTTTTTAAGGTTTCTGTAATGTGGACTTCCCAGGATACTTGTAAAGGAGAAAGAGAAAAAGGAGTCAACAGATGGAGAAAATAATATCTTAAGAACAGAGCTTTGTTTTTGTTATATTTTGTATTGTGGCTTCCTTGCTTATAGGAAAGTATAAAAACTTGGTTCAAAAATCTGCCCATCTCATCTTGACATGGGCAGGTCATCATTTGTCAGTACCACCAACCTCAAGTATTGGTTTATGGGCAGGTAGGATTCAGTAGGATCTAATTCATTTTTGTCTCATATTCACAGCCTTCCAGTGGAACCAGAGGTCACAAGGTCAATGTGGTCGAATAACTGGGTTAGCAGGGTTATTGGCATCACCTTCCTCCCCTGTCAAGCCTTCCTATTCCCTCTGAACCTGTGAAATACTCATTATGGTGTGGAAGGGGGGTGAATCCCAGTCCCAATATATTTTTGTGATCTTTGTGTTATAAAGTTTTTGGGAGTTGTTTGGTGTTGAAATGGCAATGAAGATCCATTAGGTCTTCAAAATACCTGTCTCTGATGGAGATGAAAATTGCTGAAACTGGTTCAGTGGTATGGACCATCCTAGAAGCTTCCATTTTTGGTTCTTCTTATGCTTGTAGTTTGTGGAAATACTTGTGATGAGTGCTTGGGCTTCAGGGTTTACAAGCATACCACTGCATGAGTTGATTCAGGTTTCAGGTATTGATCTGGTGATTCTTCTGTTTCATCAGTAAGACACATATATGAAAGATACACTCTCGTCTACCATGGCTTATACCTTATGATCCACATTTTTTTTCTGTTACCTGAAATGTCACTTATTGGGAGATCAGAATTATGAGGTTTCAAAGGAGGATCTGATATTTGAATCAAATGAAAAACAGTCTGACCCTTGAGAATGTACAGAGGGCTGTTCCTTGCCAGCATATCTGAACAATGGGGGGGGGGGGGTAAAGCAGGGGTGGGAAACCATTGGCCTTCTGGATATTTTTTAGACTTCTGCTCTCATATGCCCCAACCAGTAGAAAGGGGTTGTAGCAGTTGTAGTCCAAAACACCTGGTGGGCTAAGGTTCCTCAGCCTTGGCTTGCTAGATGGAGCAGGACAATCCTCTTTGTCTTTTAGAAAGCAGTGACTGTCTGATTGTATTATCACACTTTAAATAAATCTCCTTTTGTGGCAGAACTATTGAGGAAAAGAGGCATTGATGAGAAGAATCTGTGCAACAGCTGGCGAGATGATGAGGAAAGGGCCGCTGTTAAAAGAGGCCATTCAGATGGATTGTTTTCAGTCAGCTTTCCATAACTTTCATGCAGCAGGGAAAGCCAACAGCAGAGAACAGGAAAAGTTACCTGAATGCAGATGGCCATCTGGCAAAGCCCCTGGTTGTTGTAACACATTGTGGTGGCAGTTTTCCTTCCCATTTCTCATCAGCCCCTACAACTCGTTCCTTGATATCCAGTGAGTGGAATTGACAAACGCTGATCATGATCTACTGATTTATAAACTATACAAATCTGTTGCAACTCTCTACCTTCCAGGCAAGGGTATAATTCAGGTTGGAGTGAGCAGCCAAAGTTTGGGGGCTTGTGACTAGTGGGGAAGACTTCTTGTGCTGTGGATTACAGGCCCACCCAAAGTCAGAAAATGCAGAAATGACTCAGTAGCTGCAATGCGTGCATACTTGCACACACACACACACACACACACACACACACACACAAACACACATCAGTTTCCACTCTAATTTATCTGATACAATTCCCCACTGTTCTTATTTTTCAGACTAGGAAAACAGCGGTCATTTAAAGAGTTCTCAGTAATGTCTTCACACATTATGGAAAAAACACAGGAGGGGGAATGAGGTTATGTTTCCTTTTTCTACATTTTTGGCATAGCAGCAGCAGAAAAAGAAGACTCTTCCTCACCATACATGTTTCTAGAGGGAAGGTGCACAACCCATCCACGTGTTACCTCCGAGCTTTGGAAGATTATCTCCATCCCAGCTGACAGGGTTGCATAGCTCTATCATGCCTAGGTCCAGTGGCAGAGGAAAGACTCTGCCTCCATCCCAACTGCCACAGCTTGGAAGCTTGGAAGGAGAGAAGAATCTGGCACAGCTCCATCATGATTAGTCCCAGAAGCAGATGAAAGACTCCATTCTAACTACCACTGCCCTGGCATCAAAGGGGGAGAAGAACCTGACTCAGCTCTATCATGCCCAAGCCAAGAAACAGATGAAATACTGTCTCCATCCCAATTGCTACTGCCATAGACTTGGAAGAAGAGAAGAAGGCAGTATCTGCTGGACTTAACCCCCTCCCACACAACCATCTCCATTTCATTCTGCATCATGTCTTAATTAGAGGTTGGAATGTTGAATTAGACCAGGATTCAAATCCCTGTTTGGCCACGGAAACCCACTTGATGACCTTGGGCAAGTCACACACTTTCAGCCTCGGCGGAAGACAAGGGCAAACCCCCTCCAAACAAATCCTGCCTAGAAAGCTTTGTTGAGCTCCCAAATGTTGGAGGTAGCCCATCCACATATGTCCAACTTGCCACTGGTTAAACCAATGTATTTAAATGTCTAATACAGTGGTTCCCAAACTTTAGTCCTCCAGGTGTGTAGGACTTCAACTCCCAGAGCTCCTAGCCAGCATGGCTAACCATCAAGAATCCTGAGAGCTAAGGTCCAAAACATTTGGAAGACCAAAGTATGGGAACTATTGAAGACTCTAACATAATTCCCACTTGGCTGTTGCAGTCACAGAGCAAGACCTATCTTTAGGCAAAAAGAGTGGTGGCCTCTCCAAGCCCTTTTGCATGAATCTCCCCCTCCCCAACAACATGATGACAAGATCAGATACAGAAGTTATTCCCAATTAGGTAGTTGAAGCCAAAAGGTGGGGTGGGGAAAATACTCTAAAACAAACCCAATATTATGTAGCTTCTAGGAATATTCATCCCTGGTCCCATTTCGTATCTTTGTTTCTAAAAGCCCATATCTTCAGTCCTGTGGGAAGAGGAGACAGATTGCATTATAGCACGGGTTATGCTTTGTTCTCTCTCCTGATCTAAAATGAGATGGAGGAATAAAATAAACTCTAAAATGAGCTGTAAAATTTTCGATTGTAGTTAGTTGCATGCTTGTTCAAGAGTGTGATGTCTCTTAGCTTTGTGTGTGTGCCATTTTTAATGTTATTCCTCAAGCAGCAAACAGTAGCCCTGGCAGTGGAGGTGTGAATGGGCTTTGCTTGTGCCAAACTCCATTGAAATTCAGTCAGAGATAAATGCTGAACTACTTCTCCCATTGAAATGGATTTGCTTTAATGGCACCCGTACTTTTCACACAAGGACTCTGAAATGCAGGCTTCACATTGTGCAATGGTGTTTCCCTGGTCAGTACTGCATACCCTCTGTCCTGATTTGGCTGAGATGATCCTGATCTTTCCTCTGTTGTCCCACTTTTCTAACTGCTTTAAAAATGTCCCAGATTCTTTCTCTTCCTCCCACCTTCCCTCTTGGTCCTCACTTGGTTTCAGTTGCTGCAAACTGGATTCAAAGTGCAGCATTTGTTTGCATTTGCTTAAAGTCAACAGAGAGAAGAGGAGAGAACAGAATCTTGCCCTTCCCAGTGTTTCAGGCAAAAACAAACTGCTGTAGCTTCCTCTAACTTGTGTGTACTGCTTCATTCATACCATCTTGACCATACTCTGATGCTGTTTGGGCACATGTGTTCTGGTTATCATCTGTGAGATGTTGGAGAGTCTTTTGCTGTGGATTTAGATGTTTATGTTGTTCCTATTAATATGGAGCCAAAGGGACTTTGCTGATTGTGAAAGATATTTGAAAAGGGCCTGCTTCTCCCCAAAGGATAAGGGAATTAAGGAGTGTACCATGGCAAGAATTCACAGAGCTGATTTTTCCTTTTTTTTAAGGCAGTAATCTAGAAAATTATCACTCATTCTATGGGCTCCTCTCCTTCTTTTAAAAAAAGGAGCAAAGCTTGCATCAATTGTCTGGACTGACCAATACAGACACATCAATGGGGCTTCTGCTTTGTAGAATACTGAGCCGCATGGTTTATCCAGCCGTTGTTTTAAAGCTTTATGGCATTTCTTTCTTATTGTTAAGTATGAGCAAAGTGGGTGTAGTTGGGATAATCCTGCCCATTTGATAAGATTGGCAAGAAATAATGGGTATAATTATTTCACTAATATGTACCTTATGAAGACCTTTAATTCTAACTGAAGCAATAACTTGCGCTTTAATTGCAAAGGGAAATGATCACAAAGATGATATATGCTGAACTTTTTTTCCCCTTTTTAATAAAGAATGAATTATATCAAACATACAAACCACTAACTTTTTCATATTTCTCCAGAAGAGGGCTCCCTGCACAGTGGGAAAATGAGTATTCACATACAAATAAGCGGCAAGGAAGGGTCTCAGCCACATAGGAAAAGATGAAAAGGATCACAGTTCTTCATAGAAGTTGCTTTAGAAAGCATCAAAGATTGGACTCAGTGTCCTCTGTTGCCATAGTTTGGGCTCTTGTTGAATCCAGCCTTGTGCTGCGCTTGATCATTAATTGTCAAAAGAGAAGAATGTGCTAAGAATGAAACCCAAAATGCTATGAAGGTATTGCTAAATTTGCAAATTGCTTTTGTTTTCAAAATTTGGAAGGAAATCCAAACTGGATCCTTGATAAAGGCTGTCTGAATGATAGCTCTGGTAAGGGGATTCTGTGCATATCCAGTGGGATTGTGATCCCCGGCGGCAAAATAAAAACAAAAATTTTGTTGTTGTGGTTAAGCCTCCCAAATAGGCAAAAGTTCAGAGATTATATTATTGCTGGATCTTTTGGGGACAAGAGGCATATGGATACAGAAGGTGACACATGATGGAATTAGTTGTGCGTGTGATGAGTTGCAATGAGGGATATGCACATCTGTCAGCCCTCCTGTTCAGGTTTTCCGAACTTCTTCCATCCTATCTTCCCATACAAAATTCTGAGACTCATTTCACTTTACCTGGGAATGTGTGTGTGTGTTCTTGTATGAGTTTCTTTCAAAATACATCCTCCCCACACCACCCCTCTGCATTAACTGAAGCATGTGTTTACATCTGATCACCATCACGGAAAGGAACCAAATGACACAAGGGAGTGACTTTGAGCACGTGCAGAGTATCATATGATTTCCCTGGCACATTTTGAATGAGTGGGAAAGTATCCCACAGGTTACCTCTGTGGCTGGGAAACAACTACAGTACTGTGGGCATGCTGGCTTGAGGATTCTGGATGTTCTAGTCCAAAAGAGAAACTTCCAAGCTTTGAGCAGGAGTCTGCCATCTCAACATGCTGGCACAGAGATTGGCACTAGGTTGGGAAGGAAAAAGAGGACTCAAAGAGCCACTTGGGCACTTCCAAAAAGAAAGAAACACATGAGAAAAGGGAGAGGGTAGAGATATCCACTATGGATGTTGCAGTTATTGTATCTTCAAGTCATTTCTGACTTATGGTTACTCTAAGATGACCCTATCATGGGGTTTTCTTGGCAAGTTTCTTCAGGAGGGGTTTGCCACTAAGGTAGCATTTGCTAATTTGTATATATGAACGGGAAGCTTGGGACAACTACTGTTGTAAGTATAAAAGTTGGATAAGCTATTATGGTTGGTTTAGACTATGTGCATGCCTGTGCAGTCTGCTACCTAAAGGCTACTTTTCCCTTCCTATAGCCCTTTGCCTTAAACCAGGCTTGAAGTTGACACTTTCAGGTAGTGGACTCCATATGCAAAAAGACAACTACCCTAATTAAGCATCTCATCTTTTAAACATCTTACTTTCTTAAGAAACATGTCACTAGTCTTTAAAAGTGTGGAGAAAGCCCTGTTTGTGTGTGGAGGTGCAGCTGTATCTCTCTCTGCTCTCTACAGGGCTAGCTATAGTTGAATGTTGCAAACACAATCATAATTTAAGTCCTAATATGTATGTATGTATGTGGGTATCTATGAGTCAGCGTATTGTAGTGGTTTGAGTGTTGGTCTATGTTTGTGGAGATCAGGGTTCAATTTCCCACTTGAGCATAAAAACTTACTGGGTGACCTTGGGTGAGTCACATACTCTAAGCCCCAGAAAACACTGGGATAGGTTCACCTTAAGAGTAGTCATAAGTTGGAAATGACTTGAAGGCACACAACAACAACAACAAATGTGGAGATGGCATGGTGTAGTGGTTTGATGTTGGCCTGTGACTCTGTGGACCAGGGTTCAATTCCCACTTGGCCATGAAACCCACTTGGTGACCTTGTGTGAGTCACACTCTCTCAGCTTCAGAGGAAGGCAATGACAGCCCCCTCTGAAGAAACCTGTCAAGAAAACCTCATGATAGATTTGCCTTAGGGTTGACATAGGTTGGAAGCAACTTGAAAGCATCCAACAACAACGAAAATATGTAAGTGTGTGTGTGTTTGTGCTAGTATGTTTGTATATGTTACATCCAATGCAACAAATTGTATATTACATTTGTTACATATGCACAGTCCCAAAGTTTCCAGACATTCAGTGAGGTGTCAGTGCAGGACTAGATTACAGGACTCTTCTGCTTGTGCTGCTCAGTTGTATTGCAAGATTTGGATGCAAATTTTAATGCCTTGAATACTTTAAAAAAATACAAAATAAAAGCAAATGCAATAGGAAAATTACATTACAAATAATTTACACTTTAGTTTCCCTTCCAAAAACACAATTAAAAAAATAAATTAATCCATAGTATTGCTATCTTAATCAAACTGAAAAGAACCTACTCCTTACTGCTGGCAATTGAAGTTCTTTCAACTCAATTTCAACTCAAACAGCAAGCTAAGTCCTTCCCCAGCCACTGGTCCAAATCAATACTCAAACCAATTCACAGCATCTATGAAGCCTCAAAATCCAGACAGGGTTCTAACTGAGCAGGATTTACAGGGATCCGTGGATGGAGCTTACAGGCTACCTTCAGGAGATGACTTCTTAGAACAAGGACCACAATCCCAAAGGGGTACATTTCTTGTCCTATGTCCATTTAGCTTGATCTGTTGAAGGTATCTGGTCCTTGTGGACACTCTTGTGGTTGAATGGAATGTCATAAACCTCTTGGTGCAATAAGCAGCCACCAGCCTTAGTAGTTTAGTTGTAATTGTGAACTAGTAAGTGCTATATGTTTTTTTTTAAAAAAATCTAATTATAATTAAATGTTAGTCCAAATTACTACTGCCTTGAGCAGCACTTCCCTATAATTAGCAGAATTGCAGGCAATTAGATACATAAAAAAGCAGCTGAATGGAAATACTCTTGATCTGGATTTTCTCCAATGCTCCTATGTGTCCATTTAGCACAAAGCCAGGGTCCTCTCCCAAACCTGCAATGTTCCTGTTTCTCAGTCCTAGGTACAATTCTGTGCAAGCCATGCAACATTAATCCTCTCCTGCCCCTTTTCATAGCCTCCAGAAGTATTGGGCTCTTTTCCTCTCATATGTTGCTTACCATCAATGGATGGAACAAGATCATTTGGCTTCAGGCTCTCGTGACAGTTTTTGGTCGGAGTTGGATGCCTCTTGCTTTCTGTTAGGCCAGGATCTGAATCAAATGGCTTTATTATGAGTTGGCAGCTCTCATTTAACCTTCTCCACTGCCAGTTCCATGAGGGTGATGTGTAAAAGCACCATCTCAGCTCACAAAGCAGTGAGACATCTCCCAGCAAGGATAAAGAACAGCTGCAGAGGTCTTGCGAGCAAATACTTAAAAGGAGTTTGGGTTCTTCTTTGATCTAGTAAGCAACTGTTCTCTCTAAGGTTGGCAGAGTCTCCAGGTTCCTCCACAGTGGGAGATGAGGGCACAAATAAACATTTTTTCCAGTTTTGGTGAGTTCAGCTGTGGGCAAAAAGAAAGGGTTATGTGCAGATCTCCAACGCAGCTATTAAAGACCACCTATTGCCATTTGAAATGCCATCAGGAATGACATTATAGAGCAGAGATGGGTGATTCTGGTGGGTCTGGGGCCTAATATTCTGCCTTGGCGACCTCTGGCATCTGCAGAGACTTCTAAAGACGCTACCTCTCTAAAAAGGCCTTGGAGTCCAATTCTGCTTTTGAAAATATTGGTGTTTCTTATTCAACAGCAGAGGTTGAGGACTGCAACTTATTTAAAGGGTGCCTTGTTTGGAGGTTTTGAGAAGAAGTCATTTGCCTTTCAGACGGAAGAGAAAAAATACAGTTTTTGTTCTTAACTGCCCTTGTATAGAGACCCAACATGGTGTAGAGGTTTGAGTGTTGGACTGCAACTCTGGAGACCAGCGTTCAATTCGCCATTTGGCTAGGAAGCCCACTGGGGGATCTTGGCAAGTCACATGCTCTCAGCCTCAGAAGAAGGTGATGGCAAACCTCCTCTGAACAAATCTTGCCAGGAAAACCCCATGATAGGTTTTCTTTAAGGTTGTCATAAGTCAGAAATGACTTGAAGGCACATGAAAACAATATACATGACTGTGTGTGTTCCTGGAAGAGTTTGTTTCACTCTTCAGCTTCTTGTTCTTCTTCATAAATACAGGAAGAGAGGGAAATACAATTCTGTTTGTATATACAAGGAAAACTCCTGACAGCCACATGGGTTACCAAAAGTGCAAATATGCATGCTTTTCAGAACACCCTGGTTAGGAATGTCTTTCAAAGATGCTTGCCCTTAACTTTTAGGAAATCAGCTAAGAATGGGAAGTTTCTAAAATGCAGCTATTGAGAAGGCTTTCTCTCATGACATAACCAGATAAGCCTACGGGGGTCATGGGATGGAGAGAAAGCTCACCCCTCAAAGACCCACATCTGGGAAATTTGGGATATTTTCATTTGGGAAAATGTGTAATCACAAACACTCCCACTGTCCCAGTTTGGTAGGGAAATGCCCAATTAATCATCTGTTAACCCACCTTTTCACCTGCTTTCAAAATATCCCAGTTTCTTTTGCTTCCTCCAACTTTTCCTCTTCTTCCTCAGCTTACTTCCATTGCTGCAAACTGACTTCAAAGTGCAAAGGTAGTTTGCTGTGAATCAACACATAATGGGGAAGAGGAGAGGAAGGAGCAGAGCCTTGCCCTTCCCAGTAGGCTCAGGTGAAAGAATACTGTTGCAGCTTCTCCTAGCTGGTGTGTTCTTCCCCATTAATAACTTTTGCCATCTTAACCACATTCTAATATTGGTCACATGTGTCCCAATTTTCATCTGTGATATGTTGATGGGTGCAGTGATTTTAAGAAGATAAGCAATAGCAGTAGCAGTAGCATTTACATTTCTATACTTCTTATCAGTGAACTCAGCACTCTCTAAGCAGTTTACAATCTGTAAGCCAATTGCCCTCAACAAGTTGGGTACTCATTTTACCAACCTACCAAAGGATGGAAGGCTGAGCCAACCTTGGAGCCCTGGGATCGAACTCACAACCTTGTGTCTGCAAGACCAGTATTTAACCACTGCATCACCAAGGCTCCTTTTGGTAAGAACTATTTGGCAGACACTATATGTCGGCTTTCAGTGCTGATCTTCTTTGCTCCTTAGTGTCAAAATTTGTGTGTACAGTTGGCCCTCCTTATTCACAGATTATTTATCCTCAGATTCATCCATCAACGATTTGGATGGACGGATAAATAGATAGATTCCAAAAAGCAAAGCTTGCTTTTGTCATTTGTATAAGGGATACCATTTTACTATGCCACTGTATTTAATGGGACTTGAGAATCCACAGAATTTAGTATCCAGGGGGGCATCCTGGAATCAAAGCCCAGTGGATATCAAGGGCCCACTGTATGTCTGTGGGGTGAAGTGACAGAACCATTGTTGAACCCATTGAACTCCTGAACTGGCATCATCTTGTGTTGTCCCTAAAAATCCTTCAATTCTCATTCTCTCCAGGTACGCAATAGCAAACTTCTGAAATGCAATCGTCTCATTCTTCCTCTCCTCCTAGAAGCCTGTAACAGCTTCCCAGGGGAGAGCAAAGCTCTGGAAAACAGCTTTTGCCAAGCTTGTTTGAAGCTCTGGATGCTTTGGCCTCAAGGCATCTAGGTAGGCAGCTTTCTTGCTTCTATGTGCTTCCTCACTCTTGCCTTGAAAGTCTGATTTTACTGATTTCCCTAGAGATGGGCCCCATGTTTTCCCCCTTGGGGATTGGATTTTTGACTGAGC
>CM034704.1:23459146-23470371 GCA_020142125.1 Phrynosoma platyrhinos
TAAGAGTAAATAAGCCCAGGACTAACCTTAAACTATATTATCTGTATTTGACATAATTTGTAGTTTGAGCCTGAGTCTATCAGCCTTGCAGTAGGAAGAGAATACTGGTAACATGGAGATCTCAGCATGACTGCTGGTTTCGCATTTCCTCTCTGGCATCTTACATTGTCAATTGTCAAAATTGGAATTCCACAAATGATCACGTCCCAAGAGAATTGTCAAAAGGCCCTGTCTGCACAAGCCAAATATAATGTTCTCCTGTCATCTTCTCAGCAGGGAGTTTGGACAATGCAGGGCCAAACCCTTGAGATTGTCTTAGAGTAAAATCTTACTATTTGCTCCAGATCTTCCTGGAGCACCACCAAAGAATAACGATCCTTTTATTCAATCATGATGGGCTGAACCCATGTGAAGACAGATCTGACCTTTTCAGACAGGCTATCCCTTTTTTCAGTTGCTTGTTTTTAGCTTAAGAAAGGCATTTTATTTTGGTCTGGTTTTCAGCCAATGCGAATTAATCTCTAGGAGTGAATGAATGATAAATTGTTGCTATTGGATTTAACAGCCAGCTGTTTTGACAAACAACAGCCACACACTGATCAAACCCTGCCACCAGCATAATTTGTCAACTTAATAAAAGCAAGACTGTATCAGTAGCAACAGGCAGATGTTGGAGACTACCTCACCTACTTCTCGGCAATGTTGCCTGCCAGTTCTTGGAATTGATTAAGAGGATATAAGAAACTTGTGTTGATAGCAAGGCTCCCAGATAATATGGAAAATGGTAGGTGGCACCTGTCCCAGCTTCCTTCCAGTGCTTTCCAATGACTGATTTAGCTGATCCTTTTGCCTCCCTTGATGGTTTTAGTCAACACTGGGGAATGAGATCTGTATCCTCCTTACCTAGTAAACTCAGATAATGTTTAAAGAAGGGATTTGATCATTTGTGGAATTCCATAAACTGAATGCTCTGACTGATATCACTTGTCTGGCATTGAAATGTATATCATAACCTCCAATTGTCCTGATCTGGTGGGGACAGTTACAATTAATCCTCTGTTATCCCATTTTCAAATATGCTTTTCAAATGTCCCAGTTTCTCTCTCCCCCTCTTTTTTTCCAACTCACTTCAGTTGTTGCAAACTGCTGCAAGCCTCTCCTAATTTATGTGATCTCATTCATGTATAACATTTGTCATCTTGACCACACATTGATGTTATTTGGTCATATGTGTCCTGGTTTTCATCTCTGAAATGTGGGAAGGTATAGTATACTCTTTCAGAGCTTGGAAATCACAAAATTCTCAAGCTAGTGTGGGTTTTCTCGAGTGCATGCAACTGATGTAAATATGTAAATGTTAAGAGAACCACAATTTTGTGGTTGTGCTAAAAATGGCAACTTAAAAAACAAAACAAAAAAAAACACCAGTCAAACAGCTACAGTCAAGTAATGAGTTTTGAATTGTATAGTTTCATTTTTAACAAATTTATTGATTTTATGCACTTGCCAAGTCTTCTTGGTTTTAGTAGAAGAGATATAGTTTTGATATATGATTGTTTTAGTATCACTATTATGGTAGAATTAGGGTTTTTTTTATAGTGGTTGTGTTTATGATATATACTGTACATGTTAAAATTGCAATAGCTATTGGCTTGATGTAAATACAACTTGACTTGGCTCAACTTGATTTGAGCACTTTGCCCAATGTCACTTACCTAGTACTAAAATGTGTACCTTGCCTTAGCTTAGGAAAGTTATTTGTTGGGATGACAACTCCCAGAATCCTCCATCCACTGTGGCCAGTGATCATGTTAGTGAAGTTCTGGGAGTTTTAATCACAACAAGTAGATTTTCCAAGCTCTGTGTGTTTTGGGCACCAGCTGAGGATCCTTGTATCATTTCACGTCACAAGGGGTGCATCTACACTATGGAAATAATAAAGTTTGACACTACTTTAAGTGCTGTAACTCCATCCTATGGAATCCTGAGATTTGTAGTTTTACAAGGTCTTTAGCCTTCTCTGCCAAAGAATGCTGGTGCCTCACAAACCTACATATCCCAGGATTCTTGAGGATGGTGCCATAGCAGTTAAAGTGGTGTCAAACTGCATAATTTCTAGAGAGTACATGCATCTGTCACATGTATGGGGAGCATACTAATAGTTTAAATAAAAGAATGAATTTTAAACATCCCAAGTGGTAGCTTCCTTGTTAGAACGAGCCTATGGAAGGGGTAATTGTTGAAAGTTTCTAATACTTACACTCATTCGGCTCCCAGGATGTCTTAAAAATCCATCCCTGTTTAGACAGCAGGAATAAATATGTTTTATATGCACATGTGTAAGTGTGAGAGAGCTTAGGATTGTATATATTAATATAAAAAATAGCTGTTTCTGTGTCTTCAAGACTTCACCATCTGGAAAGTATTCTACTTATCTTTGTCTTCACTTCCTTTTAAAAGTGTTGGGTTTCATTCTGCTGACCTCTTCTTCTTCTTCTTCAGCATATTGGTAATATGGCTAAACTGTCCATGTCCTCTTAAAATCTTAAACTCCTACTAGACCCCTGGCTGGACCTTTCTCATTTCTCTGGTCCCATTTACACAGAGAGTTTTTCTTTTCTGTTTAAAGATGCTGAAAATCTAACCTTATCAATGCAGTGATATATAGTGTTAGTTTCTTGCTGATGTAGCTGCTGAACTTGGTATCCCTTCTCATATGCTGACAGTAGAGTCTGAGCGACTAGATAAAAATTGAATATATTGAGAAGTGCAAAACAAATTGTAGAATGAAAGTTAGGGGGAAAAACACACCAATCCAACCTACTTTGTAGTTGATTTGTTGCTTAGAAGGATGAAAAAAGGCCATCTTGTAGTTGGTGATATATGGATGACAAGAAGCATATTTAACCCTTTGCTGACACTTGGGAACAAACCCAGCCACTTGAATGATCCACTGTTGAGTTTGCCTGAGTAAGATCAAGGGGATTGCAGTGCCCGATATTTGGAGGTGCTGGTTATCTTGCTGTTAAGAGGCAATAGTAGAAATGGAAAGAATATTTGGAGTAAAGATTAAAAAGTTAAAAGGTTAAAAAACTTTTATTTATTTATTTATTTATTTATTTATTTATTTTTAGTGTTGGGAAATCCTGCAAAGGAGAATCCTGGGCTGACAAAAATCTTTACAGTTCAGAATTTATTATTATGTACAAAATTCACAAATTTTTGGCAGAAAAAGCAGTGCTTTCTGCACTTTTCCTGCACAGAAGATACTGGTTTTATGAAAAAAGCAAAGCAAAACAAAACAAAAATCAGTGTTTTTACAGAATAAGGTCCAAACTGGGAACAGTTTTGAAAACTGTGCAATTTTAGAAGACTTTCTTGCAGTGAGAAGAAAGCTGCTAAGTGTACTTGTTGCTTTTTATCAGAATGAAATTAGCCAAGAATTCTATCCTCAGTCAACAGCCAGGAGCAGTCACCTACTTTATGGGCAACCAAAATAACTGATGAACTGGAGCATCTCCTCTATGAGGAACAACATTTTGAGGATTTTTTTTTAACCTTAGAGGAAAAAAAGATGAGTAAGTTTTCAAAGACTACAGTTCACAATTTGGGATTTATTCTGCACGAAATTTGCAAGCTTTTGGCACAGAAAACAAGCATTTTCTGCACAGAAATACATCTGTGAATTTTGTACTGAATAAGTCCCAAACTACAAGGATTCTTATTTGTTAACAGTTCTTTTCATCAGGGTTTCCCAACACTAAGAAACATGTTGGCTTTTTAAATTTTTGAAACACTTTTTGAATAGCCTTTACATCCCTATAGTATTTCTAGTTAACTGCTCCTCCTTCCTCCCATCTTATGCCAACACAATACCTTAAAGTGCATTTTCCACTAAGGAGTAAAAATTTGTTCCAAGCTGGACTGTATGAACAGACCCTAGCAATGTTCATGATTTCATTGGTCCTCACCAATGACACATTGTGCAAAAGTTCAAAGGAGACAACCTTAGCCTGCAGGCTTGGAACCACCAATTCTTTTTTTGAAATCCAGTCAGCAGCGATGCCATTTTTCTTCACATGGGCATTCATTCCAATACAGTGGTACTTTGGCACTCAGAAATAGAAAGATCCCTGTTGCAGCTGCTTGGGTAAGAGCCAGGCTTTGGGGGGACAGGATGGAGGCAGAAAGAAAATCACTCTCCTGGTTCATTGTAGGTCCAAAGATGTAGAGTAGATAGAAGCAGGGGAGGACCAGGGAAAGTGATGACAGTGATTTGATGCTGCATCTGCACACTTGCCAGACCTCTGAAGCTGTATGTCCATCTGTTTGCTATTTTCTGTGGTGGCTTCCTTCACCTAACCAGCTGCAGAGTTGTGGTGCCCTGGGAGGCTGCCATGTCTCCATGCTAAGGAGCAGCCAGCGACTGTCCATTTTGGCACAGACCAACATAAGTGACAAACAGGAATTATTCTGCAGATCATTGATAGGATAGGAGCATGCTGCCAGTTAGCAGTGCACTGGCTGCTGGGTGTTTGGGGGGAAATGTGGAAGGAGGTGTTGGCCTGCTATCAAGGGGACTGGGAGAGTTATCACACAGAAAAAAAAAAAACAAGCTTGCAAATTTTGTACAGAAAAAGCCCCAAATGTGAATAGTTTGCAAAAGCTGCAGTTTTTAGAGACTTTATTTGGGTGGGACATAAATTACTGAAGCTACTTCTGGCTTCTTTCAGGACAGGAAGAGTATGAAAAGCTCCCTTACCTGAAGACTAAAAAGATATATATTGGCACATCGGTTTCCGGTGATCATGGATGTACAACTGTGAATTGTCTTCCAATATTCATACATGCACAACTATGCTACCTAGCCATGCAACCAAACTGGATTGTAGAGCATAAGGTGAAACATTTCCATCTGTTTTTAGCTTTATAATGCTGTCTTTTTCTGGTCTGTATGTTTTATCCAGCAATGGGGGGAGGGTTTTTATTATTGTTATTTAAAGCATTTGTTGACAAATCCTATTACACATGAACTATTAATTTACTGTTGCTGCATCATCACAAGTGTTTGCAGTGTTTACTTGTGACTTGCATGATTCATCCAACGCTGCTGGAGTTTAAGTGGAGTTTAGGAAGCAAGAACTCAGAAGAGTTCAGATATTTTCAACCTTATAATATAGGCAAGAAATATTAAACTATTGTTTATCTGCACTAATCACTGCTATTTGTCACAGATCCTGAACCATAAATGAATCAGCTATTTCTTTAAGGTCTCTCTCTCTTGGAGTTTGTGATGGGTAGTTATTGTGTGGTTCCCAAAGTCTTAAGCTTCTACATTATTCCACTCCATTTGTTTTTCCAAGTCTTCTTGGGTTCAGACAAGTGGGCATTTCCTAGAACCTCTTTAGCACTGGATTGAAAGAAACTGAATAAAACAAGAGACTAACAACCTTAGAAATCTCCCAATTCCTTCTTTCTAAAACTTCATTTCTAGGCTACAATGAGATAACAAGGATTGTTAAATCAGCCCAGGTTGCAGAAATGACCATCAAGAGTTTATGACAGCAGAGACAGAGAAAAATTGATTCTCCAGATATTATGGACTACTATTCCTAGCATTCCTCTCTATTATCTGTAATGGCTAGGGTTGCTGGGGGTTGCAGTCTCTCACTAGTTTACAGTCCCATCACCTATCCCTGCTGTATAAAGACCTGTTGTTTTAAGACTTAAAAAAGAAAACTTCAACCCTACAACACCATGAACACTGAGCTACGATCATGGTCAAAATATTTGCAGTGCAATTGCAACCTTTGAAAAGCAACAGAAGTACAAAAAGTTCTTTCCGTCCAGCTCAATGTACAGTGTTTGGTGCCAGTTTACAGACACATCCATGTGAAAAACAGCTGCATATTCATATATATATATATGCAGGGCGTTTCTCACTGCTCTACAGAAATCATGAGTAATCTGATCATGTGCCAGAGCTAAATAGAGACTTTGTGGGGCATGGTACTTTGGCTCCCTCTTTGGCTGTTCTTTTCTGTTTATTGTTAGCTCTTTAACTTATTTTCCAATCCCAGTTTTTCAAGGGTGGGTATGTTGCATAGTGAAGCATCAGCCAAGGCTGCAACTGTGCCTCCCATCACTTTAATTTCACCAGAATGCATCTCAGAAATGAAAATATTTGATAGGGCTGGAGCTTAGGCTCATGCTCTGCTGTAATATGTGACTTTGAGAAATATACCAACAGAGAGAAAGATACTTCAGTAAGTAGCAAAGGAAAGCATTAGGATTGTATGTCTTTGTTCGGTACTGATGCCTGGACCTTTTGCCACCACATGCCCACCTCATCATCTACCATTACTCTGGTGCCATTTAATCCTTCCTACACTGCAGGGCTGTAAACCTGTCCCCCTCAGTCTGACCCTAATGGCATCTATTCCTAGGCTATGGGGAGGGAGCTGAGTCCTCCAGGGCAACAATTGTATTGACTTTGCATGTTATTGTTGTGTGCCTTCAAGTTGTTTCTGATTTATAGCAACCTTAAGGCAAACCTATCTTGGGGTTTCCTTGGAAAGATTTGTTCAGAGGAGGTTTGCCATTGCCATCCCCTGAGGCTAAGAGTATGTGACTTGACCAAGGTCACCTAGTGGATTTCATGATTGACCTGGGAATCACACCCTGGTCTCCTGAGTCATAGTCTAACACTCAAACCAGTATGCAATACTGGCTTTAAAAGCAACCCCCAAAGCAAATAGAAGATACAGGAGATAACAGTTAAAAGTGTCACTTAACCAAAGACAGAATTGTTGGTGTCTTTATTGTTGCTAATGGAGGTTAAATTTTCATTGTCCTTTGACTTGCTGCCCACATGGCCAAAAATGGTGTAGCTTCAACCTTCCCTGAGATCCTTCCAAACCGACTGAACTACAGCAGAGACAACATCTATACGAAATGTAGGCCTGTGACTCCAACACTGCCTCTCTTTCTTCCTCCTATATGTTTTTTTTTTTAAAAAAAACACAACTTTTGCCTGATGAAGAAGCCAATGGAGCATCAGAAGCTTGCATTATATGTCTTGTGCATTTTGGCTGGCCAATAAGGCTATTGCTCTTGTGTGGATTTTGGATTTTGCTTTATTTTACCATTGCTGATATATAGTGATATATGGTGTATATTGTCCTGGATACTGCAAAAGTCTACATCTCATAGATATTGGGAAGTTGGGATATGAACTTTTCAGATTAACAAACTTTTGCAACCTTGACTACACTCTGATGTTGCTTGACCACACATCCTGTTTTTTTTTTCTTTGAGGTTATGGTTAGTACTTGGATGGGATACCACCAGGGAATACCAGGTGCTGTAGGCTATATTTCAGAGGAAGGAACTGGCAAAACCATCTCTGAATATTCTTTTCCTAAGGAAACCCTGTGAAATTCATGGGATCACCATAAGTCGATAGATGACTTGAAGTCCCCCCCCACACACACACACACATGACATTCTATCCCAAAACACTTCATCAGAGCAAAGTAAATAGATTTTCCTCATGTCAGTATGGTTTGATTTGGGGCAGTGACTGCCCCTTTGAAACAGAAGGTGATTTGTTGGTCTCTCTTCCCTCTCTCCACTCCACCCAATCGCTTGATTATTTTTTCCAAAGTAATTGCTTTAAGTGCAGCAGCAATGGATATTTTGAGACTGGCTGGGTAACACTGAAGGAATGTCCCAAGAAAGGCTGTTTCTCATAACAGAGCACAGAAAACTCCCACAGCCTGCCAGTGAAATGGTGCTCCAAATATTAGTGCCAAGGGAGGCAGCTTCCAGTGTTTAGTGATTTAAACTTATAATAGTTTGCAGCAGATCCTAAAATAACACAAATGTACACTTTGTTTTGTTTTGAAAGAATGGTTCCTGTCACACACACACCACCACCACCATGAAAAAAGCAAGCCATAAGACACAACTTACGACTTCATTCCTTCATGTGATTTCATGAGAGGAAGGTCTAAGACAGGAGTGAAGAAATTCAGGCCCTGGGGGAGAATTCAAACCTTCTGGTTTCCCACTCAAGCCTTCTCAGATGGCTCTACTTTCTTTTCCATAGCTCCACTCTTGGATGGTTTCCCAGTTTTTGTACAGTCTTACAACCCATTCTAATGCCTCTCCTTAGTTATTGGCAGTTGTTATTTGTCATCACGTTGGTTTTGGTTTTTGATATATGGCCATTCTATGAATGAGAGACTTCCATCAGCAACAGCTTTGCTCAGGCCTTGCAAACTCAAAGCTGTTGTCTTCTTCAGCGCCACATCTCAAATGAATTGATTTTCTTCCTATCTGCTTTCTTCACTGTCAAGCTTTCACAACCATACTTAGAAAGGGGAAATGTGATGTCATGGACCATCCTAACTTTAGTATTCAATGATATATCTTTACACTTAAAGATCTTGTCTAGTTCTGTTATAGCTGCCCTTCCAAATCTTGTTCTGATTTCTTGGCTACAATCTTCATTTGGATTGATGATTCAGTCAAGGTATGGAAAATCTTGAACTGCCTGTACCACATTTAAAATGAGTTAATTAATCTTCCTCTTGCATTTTGAGTCCTGCCCCATTTGTCTTTGGACCCACCTGCCTCTGGAACAGGCCTTACCTGAAAATGTATTCAGCTTTTGAGTTGAATTGCTTTACATCTAGAAGAGTAGGCACCTGCAGTGAGTCTATAGGGCTAGTTTTCTGTCCTAGAGCCCCCCAGGGGCCAGAAGACTGCTGAAATAAGCAAAAATCCAGGAGTGTCCAAAAAATAACCACTTGTTTTGAGGGATGGGGGACCTTGGAATTTGCAATTTTAATTCAGTAGATGGGAGATACAACCTATATAAATGGTGAATTTCCGCTTCAGATGGTTTCTGGGACAAATAATTTGGGGTGGGAGGAAAAGGATAGTGGTCTATTGAATTTCTTTGGATTGAGATCCATAAAAGAAACCTTGAAGTTCACATGTGGCCCCGGGGCTACAATTTGCCCACTCCTGAAATATTTTCCATCATCAGTTAGGGAATTTCCACCTGAGACCCCTAAGAAGTCTCTGTTAGCCAGAGCAGACCACATTTGATTAGAAGGATGACTTCACATACGGAACCTTCATCCATTTATAATGTAAGGTCCAAGCCCACACCGGAAGTATAATTTGGTTTCTTATACAGATCCAATTATAAGCACTGTCTGAAGTCTAAGAAAAGTCATTCCCTGTGTGTCTTATCCCTCCCTCCAGCTGCTGCTGCATTCATTTGTCTTTATGCCAACATTTATTCTGCTTTTTCCTGACCCTCCTGTTGAAGGTGCATCGCTGCTGTCTGAAGACAGCCAAGATATATCTTCAGCACATTCAGGGAATAGTAGTTAGCGGAATGCCATCACCTGTAGGGGAAGCTTGGATATTAACATTTTGTTCTTGCTCAATAAACTGGGAGTATATTGATGACATTAGCACATTAATAACTGTAAAATAGAATAGGAGAATATGGAATTCAAGGGTCCCTTTAAACTTCCTCCTCATGCCTGATTTACATCCGATTACAGCCATTAAGCTCTGTGTCCATTATTCTGAGAACATCCTGGAAATCATATTCATGTATAAGGCTATGTGCACACAAGAATACCAAAGAAATGAAATGATCTTGATTTCTTGCTAGGGTCTTGAAGGGATTTTTTTCTGTTCTGAAAATCCATGCCTCTTTGCCCTCCTCCACTGAGAAATAAGACACACTGAGCTGAGATAAAGGAAACTTGCTCATTTTAGAATGCCTTCCAGTTTCCCAGTTCAAGACAGCACAAGGGGGTGCACACATCAGAAGGGGTTTTAAAAACTGTCTTTTTTCCTCATTTTTGCCCCCAAATGTTATCTAAGTACCAACTACAGTCACTCACAGCTTGCCATTCAAACACACATACACAGGGAGGGAGGGAGGGAGGGAGGGAGAATTATTTTGAAATTAAGACTGAAATCTCAACTAAAGGGGATGTCTCCAGATCAAGGATAAACAAGGAGCTTATTCTGTCTCTCAAAAAGATGGGGTTAAAAAAATATTTAATCTAGCCTACTTGCTTCTAGTCAAAAGGTGGATGCAGTGCAGAATGGAGGATGAACTCTGGACTGGCTGACACTGGGAAGGAAGGAAGGAAGGAGAGAAAAAGAGAAGGAAGGAAGGAAGGAAGGAAAGAAAGAAATCCAACTGGTGATGTTATCGCACCAATGATAAAACCGGCTTGCTTGAGCCAGCTTAAAATTTAAAACGGGTGGCATCCTGATGTTATCAGAAGGATTTAGCTACCGAATCCACCACCCAAGTCCAGTCCAGGTCCATCCCTGCTCCCAGGGCTGCTTCAGCAGCCATTTCCTTAATTTGGAAAACTCCTGGCTTTTAAAAGAGGTGTGCTGAGCACCCCTGTGAGTGGGGATGAACCCGGGTGGCAATTTCGGTGGCTAAATCCTTCTGATAACATCAGGATGCTGCCCATTTTAAATTTTAGGCTGGCTCAGGTAAGCCAGTTTTATTATCGGTGTGATAAGCTGCTAGAGAAATGCACAGATCCCCTTGAGAGTCTTTGCAAAGTGCAAAAACAGATGACTGGAGCCTTGCAAACTGTAGCAAGTTGCTGCTGTATAACTTAGCTGGAGATTTTCCTTTAGCCCTTTCCTTTTGCCCAGAGCTGAACCTACTAAATCTAGAGGATTTGTACCTTCATCTGCTTGGCTGGAGATGACTCATGAAAGTTGGATACTCAGGACCAGGGCTTGAAATCTGGCAACACTAGTTTTTATTGGCCAAACTCAGCTGTTCATACATATAAAAATAATCCAAATGTACACAGATTGGTTAGACTTGGTGTTTTGACAAGGGTAGTATTATGGTCATGAACACAGAGGCATACCACTCCTCTTTCCCATGTACAGCATGGGAAACATCTTGCATTTATTGAGGCTGGTTGTATGCTTCAGAAATCTCACTAAGTAGGAAGAGATTTTGTTTGATATTGACCAAAAACACTTGCATGGAAGTCCTGAAGTTAATGGTTGCTAACTGGGTGACAGAACTGTTGGGCACTCTCCTGCTTCCCCCAGTTCTCAATAGATGTCCATTTGGGTGAGAAGGGAACAGAGCAATGGCTAAATTCCAGGTCGGACCATATAACACCTATCTTAAAAGACCTTCACTGGCT
>CM034704.1:23470471-23513677 GCA_020142125.1 Phrynosoma platyrhinos
TATTATTATTATTATTATTATTAAATACCCTTGGGTTTACTATGTGCAGACTGAAAAAAAAATATTACACAAGGAGGAACTTGACATTTCTTTGCACCACATTGAAGAAAATCATTTCAATAGTGTAGTGGAACAGTACCACACATGGTTGTGCTGATAACACAAATCACCATTTTCACTACCAAACTCAAAATCACTGAAGTTCTTTTCATCACAAACTGGAATTCTCCCTAGGAAAACCTATATTCTCATCTGCTCTTTCTCATTCTTTCTACCACAGTCATTCCTAGTGAAAATAAATCGTATTAGGTCCTCACTTCACGGCTAGGGTTGTAAGTTTGTAATGCAGCTTTGAGGAGCTGTGGATGGTGTGTGTGTGTGTGTGTGTGTTTTAAGCAAAATGACACATCCTAATTTAGACCTAATTTTAATTCCTGTAACACTACTTGTAATAATGTCTAAAGTCCTCGATATTAATTTGACTGGAAAAATTCCAGAAGGACTTTCAATTTTTTCTCATTAAAAACATTATAGATGTCTTAATTAAGCTCTGTTATTAATGGCAATATTACTCAATTTAAACTTACACACTTTAAGATGGCGTTACCTCCAGCATGATTAGTCAGATGAGCACTGCCACGCAAGGGTGCACATCACAAGTCTGTATGCAGCCAGATCCTCCCTTGTCCTAAACTGATGAAGGTCTGGAAAGCCCTTGCAGGCATGGTAGTTATTTAAGTCAGTTTGCAATGGAGGTGGACACACTTCTACTATTTATAAACCTGGTGGATGCTTTGTTCCTTATGCAACAGCTTTTTCTTCCACCATGAATGTATATTGTGCCCAATGTGGTACCATTTTTATTTATTTTTTCTGGGTGGGGACAGAGAATCTCTGTTCTCCTCATCTTTCCTCTCCCTCATATGTGAAGCCACTCAAAACAATACAAGATTTACCATCACATCATGGTTGCTGTTGTGTGCTTTCAAGTCATTTCTGACTTCTGAAGACCCTAAGGTGGTATCTCCATGGGACAGGATACTCCAGGACTATATTATCCTTTGGGCACTAATTCTAAAGTTGATGTAGGGGATCATTGGGGTGTCACTTGGAAGTGTGGGGGGTACAGGCCACACCAGGTGACATCATAAGGCGGGTGACACCACTGCTTCCCAAACATCTGCCTTTTAGCAGAAGTGGACTATGGCATTCATCTGCATCTCTTTAAAACACTGCAGAGATGGTGTGAGTGAGATGAGGCTCATTGGGAGGGGAAAGGAGAGGACCCAGATTTTTATTTTTTTTATTTTTTTATTTAAAAATAATTTTCAATTTTTTATTTTTTAAATTATTTTAAAATTTTCTTTAAAAACATAACATCTCACCAATTTTTCACTTAAACTGCATAAAACTATGTACATGTAAATATCTATAGGCTGTGCGTACGATATTGTCATTTGAAGGTATAATTTTGATTTTGCTAGTTTTATGTCACAACTGTGTTGTTCAGTGATATGAAGGAATTACAATTTATGAGTAACATTAGTACAAAATAAATTATTAAAGATTCTGTATGGTGTGATATGGGAGGAGGTCAATGGGGTGTGTGTGTGTTTGTGAGACACCATGAGTTACTGCACCAGTGATGCCAATCCCTGTGACACCACTAAGGACCAGCATGGTGTTTTCCTCCAAATGTTCTAGGGAGCAGCGTCACATTTGTGCTTCTTGCCTACAACTCTTTCTTCCTATCTTGGAAATTTGCTCTGGGCCAACTGCCAACAGCTTACAAATTGTATTGGTTCACAGAACATCACTTTGAGTAGTGTTGCCTTAGGGTTCACCTACAATCTTATATGAGGATGGAGGTGTAGGTTCAAATGACTTTACAACTCTCATATAGGACCACCCTCTCCTTATGAACCAAACTCTCTTGGCTTGGCAACTGTGGACAGTGGCCAGTGAAGCAGATGTCCACTAGTTGTCCATCATGACTAGTCCTGGAAGCTTAATAAGTATAGAGTTAGCATGGCCTCCCTTGGAGGATAGCCCTCAAAATGCTGATATATAAAAGGCCCTGCAGGTAAAGTCCAGATTCATACCAGAGGAAAGTGGTCTTTGAAATATCTGAGCCCCAAGGTATATAAGACATGGAGCAAAAGCGAATCACAAACCAGTTTAAATGTAAGTGGGAATGAGCCCCAAGACAGTTGACAACAACAAACAAACAACTCAAACCCAGCATCTTGAACTGAGCTTAGAAATAAATTGGAAACCAAGTGCAGCTGGTACCACAGCAACAATATGTGGTCTTTAAAGTTCTCACACATAATAGTCTGGCCATTTCATTTTGCATTGCTTTGCTTTACTGATCTTGAGACTCAAAGCAGTTTATGAGACAAAAAAGCCAAGCAAAAACACATGTAGATGGGAGGAAAGTGTGTTTAAAATCAAACAAAACTTTATGTGGAATTAAAGTTTTTATTAAAAGATATCAGTTCATTTTCATTCAGGTCTTTCAATGCACTGCACATTTTTCAATACAATGAAACATTTCACAAACCTTAATGATAAAACACCATTCCCATTTTATGCTGGTTGCATGGATGGAAGTCTGTGGAGGCAAAGCTTGTCTCCTGATGTTTGTGTGGAAGCTTTCACAAGGAACCTCAAACAGCTTTTTTTAAAATGTGTGTCTTATGATTTGCCATGGGATGGGGCATATGACTTAAACAGCTAATGCTTTGGCATTTTGAAAATAGTTGAGGAAAAGCCAGTAGCCTAAATGGCTCTGAATGGAACACAGCTATTCCTCCGCATCCCTTACCATACCCTTTATTATCTTTCCCATTTAAATTTAAGGCATTTACTCCATGAGAGTGAAAGATGTGATGCTTTTGTAACACTGTACATACTTGTCGATTTGCAAGGAGCAAGAAGCTAGGCAAAGGAGAGATGGTTGGAGGGTGCCTTTTTTTTTTTTTGGAAATCTTTGCAGGTAGTTTAGCTGGGTAATGAATGGTTTGATCCTTCTTGGATTAAAGATGATAGATAGATAGATAGATAGATAGATAGATAGATAGATAGATAGACACAACTTAGAGAGATGATCAGGAAGCTGTTGCACAAAAGAACACGATACAGAGGATGGTAGTGTATAAAGCTTAAAAGGAGCTAAATGGCTTTCATTTTAATAAATCATTGATTTAGAAGCAGACCTATCTCTCTATTACCATGTAATTTTGAGGAGAGGAGGATTTTTTTTTTAAATGAGTATAATGTTGCATATCATTGTGGAACATCTGGTTGCAATGTCTAGCAGCAGTTGTTTAGTACCTGAAATATACACTAGATGTGATTGTGTGAATTGGCGGTAGCATGAATTTTTGTGGAAGTCTAGTGTGATTATAGGAATCGGTTGATATGTCTTTTTATTTAAGAAGTGAGTGAGTGAGTAAGTGAGTATGTGTGTGTGTGTTTACACACACCAGAAGGATCTATGATTTCATTGGTATGAGCCATCCCTTCATCAAGGCAGGTCAGAGATATTCCATCATGATATATAAAATTACTGTGTCCTCTTCCTTAACAGGTAACCAGCCTTTTAGTGATGTATTTATTTAGACTGGTCCTTCAATGGCTGACATACAGAGGCTGCATCTACACTATTGCATAATTAAAGCAGTTTGACACCACTTTTACTGTCAAGGCTCCATGCAATGGAATTCTGGGATTTGTAGTACTTTGTATTTGTGATATATGTCTCAGGCTAGAGTAGGTTCTACTACATTACACTACAGCCTACAAAATAGCCGGTGTGTGTCTATGTGCCTGTGTGTGTGTGAGAGAGAGGGAGTTTAGATAGATATTGTCACTTACTGATCCACTAGATGTGTACCAGAGCAACAGAAATTAGTAGAAAGAATACATCCACTAATGCATTAAAATGTTGGAGTGGAAGACCCTGTATTTAGCAAAGTGTTGGTCTATATGACCCTCTCATGTTTTTTCCCCCAACTGTAAAACACCATTATCCCCGTTATATCAGCACCAAGCCTGATGGTGATTGCAGTTGGTGTGTTTGCCTGCCCCTTTTGCTCCTACACACTGTGGATATCAAATGGCCATCCTTTTGCAGAGAGTCTATGTTGTGAGAGCAACAGCCGTCTCTTTTGCCAGTGTGGAGGAATGTCTGACTTGAAAGACAGATTAAGGTTTATGCTTCTTGACACCTGAATAGAAAAGATTCGTCTCGCTTTGTATTACCATAAAAGAAGCGCCACGGAAGGCAAGCCATGAAGTGCAACACTATCTTGTTTCAACTTTCTGATAGGGTGAGGAGGCACACACTTTGAATGCTCATGTCCAAAGAAGCCAATTTGTGGGTGTAGAATGCAAATGCTCTCTTCTTTTTGATGTTTATTTCCTACAATGATTAAAAGTCCCCCTCCGTAGCATTCTAATCCAAGCACACCGTGCATCTAAATATATTTGTCACAGGGAAAGGAGATCCATGGCTCCACGAATGCATTTTTTTTTAAAAAAATTATCTTGATCTCACTTAACAAGAAAACAGTTCTTTTCTCTCCCCTCCCCCCTTGGTTTGAATTACTTTGAAATGATGTGTGTGTGTGTGTGTATGGGGAGAAACCTCCAGCATACCACCTGTGCATTGATTTAAAACCTTGGTGCTATATAACTTTGAAGTGTAAATATTTTATGTGGGTGGAAGAAAATGTGCTGGGGGAAAAATTGCACAGCATTAATTTCACACTTTAAAATGTGCTAGGTGGTTGTTTTATGGTGAGGTCCAGAACGGCATGATGTACGAAATGGTCGCTTTAACTTAATTAGATCTAAAAGGAGCTTGGCTTTTATTGATACGTTGACATCAGTTTTTGAGGCCAAAGTGGTTCCTTGAATGTAGAAGTGTTATATGATTTCTGCTACTTCCTAACATATGTGTCTGTGTTGCATTTGTGTCAAGGAGAGACAACTTTATGATTTTGGGGGACCTGCAAGCCAAAATGTGAAAGTTCAGTTGCAGATGAAGGTCCTTTTTTCACATTATATTTGATAACACTTCAAATTGATATGGTGCATCCTACAGAATCCTGGATTTTGTAATTTGGGGGAGGCAACAGAGTTTTATGACAGAAAATTCTAAATTCCTCAAGAAACTGCAGGTTCTAGGATTGCATAAATCAGAAGTTGAAGCAGTCTCAAAATACTATAAGGGTGTGTGTGTGTGGGGGGGGAATCCCAAATTTCTAGTCATGCCCACATCACATATTGTGACACTGCACCTCCCAGCATTTCACACCATTGCCTGTACTGGCTGGGGCTGATGGGATGTTCAGTCCAACAACATCTAGAGCAATGGTCTCAATCTTTGATCCTTCATTTGTTTTGGACTTCAGATCCCAGAAGCCCAGCCAATTTGGCCAACAGTCAGGAATTATGGGAGCTGAAGTCGAAAATATCTGGAGGACCAAAGGTTGGGAATCTTTGCTTTTGTTGGATCACACTTTACCTGCTATATGTCCACTCTCATATTTCTTACCCCCACTACCAGCTTTATGCATAGAAATCATATGCTGACTTTTGATATTTGTGCTCAGAAGGTGAAAACAGCAGCCCCCTATCTTTGTCTAACTGTTGATTTCACAGTTTAATCTCAGCCACCTCCTGGTGTGCATTTGCAAAGTACTTGTTAAAGTGTAGCAACAAGCAATGCCCTTGCAAGTTTGCCTTCTTTGATCTTGCACCTGAAAAATTGGCCATCTATCAGGACTGATGGAGTGCTTGCTACCAGGTATGAATCGGCCTGCCTGTGTAAAGACAGTAAATTTGCGGTCACTCTGCAGACCTAATTTTACTTGCCACTGATGGAAAATAAAGGTGAAGGAGAGTTACAGCAGATGAGTCTAAATCATGGCTTTTTTGGCTTACTCTCTGCCTGTGAAATATATGGAGGTAAAAAAAGAGATGTCTTCATAAGCACTATTTGCTGATTACTATAGCTGGGAAGAGGCTGAAATGGGAAAAGCAGCCCCTAAAAGTTTATATTGGAATGCACTACTGTTAGTAGTGGCCATGTGAGACTGGTGGCTTTCATGTTGGCGGGATGATGAACCCACATTAATGTTTGGTCCATTTATGAAAGGAGTTATTCAAGGTGATTCATATCCTCAAAATATGTCCATCACCGTTGACAGATTCTTTAAAGTTTGAGCTAAAATCCAGAGCATATTCAGCACCCCAATGACATGGAAATCACTAGCCTCCAATATTGGTTGGGTGAATGGTCATGATACGGCATGGAGAAGCCATGCCCTCACTAAAGGAATCTCGTCTGATGGCACTAAGTAGCATGCTATCCCTGAGGATCGTAGAAGTGGTAGATACCCCTTACTCAAGAGATGGGAAGCCCTGCCCTTTCCCAAGAGTATTGGAGTTTGGAAGCCTGAATGAAGCTGGTAGTAACTCAATGGTATTCCTGCTAGCAAAGACAAAAATCCTCCAAGAATAATGGCCTCCTCGTGTACAGGGTTCTTCTCTGGGTTTTAAAAGTTATAAATAAATAAAAAAATTAAAAGTTAAGAATATCGACCTCAATTCTGTTGCTAACCCACCTAAAGTAGACCCATTGAATCAAAGGAATTTACCTATGTGTTGACTTACCATTCAACAATTCATTAAATGGGTGCCCCCTAGCTGAGATTAATCAATAGGACTGCAGCCTTCTTTGACAATCTTACAATAATGTGAATGAGGAACAATTCATATTTTTGGGCTTTTTGTATAAAAAAGTATGTTTATGAAGAGTGGGATGGAACAGACTAAAGGAAAACTGTGTGCAAAAAAAAAAATGTAATAGCAGTAAAGAAAAGCATCTATAACTACCATCTGCAGCCCCACACCAAATTTGTCCCGCAATGAATGTCTCCCAACTAAGGACTAGATTCCCATAAGCATGACTAAAAATAAAACCAAAAGGTGTACATTTGCATTTAGAATCACTTGCTTGTTTTGGCAGACACATCAAATGGTCAAAGCAAAAGCATTTGAGGAGCTCTGGATGTGTACAGTCTCCAAAGATGCCAAGCTTATTAAATCAATTTTGGAGGCATGCATGCCCTGTAAAAATGTATTTATTCATGAGGAGGTTGTTCCATCCCAGCTTGCATTCAATGACACCTCCTAAATGTTTTATTAGTGGCAGATTAATTTCCGACACAACACACTTAGAGGATCTGGTTAGGATGTGTTTCAGGCAAACTGAACAAGTGTATGAAAATGCGTGTAACTTGCTAAAGGATTATGCAATGAATAATTTAAAGACTAAATATAAGCCAAGTAAAGAAACAGCCCAAAAAAAGAGAATCCTTACCAAATAGGCCACTGGAGACATATACAGACTGAGAGACAAATTCTCTGTTGAATGAGAAATAGGAGGCAAATACAGTGGAGAAGTTAATGAATGGCAATGAGATAAATAAGGCTTAAGTCTTATGCCAGGCATGATATCTTTCCCAATCAAATAAATAAATGTTGAAGGAATCTGAAAACTCTCCCATATGGTAGAAGAGTGTGTCTGACAAAGAGTGGGCTTTGCAGGAACTGCAAAGATTAGTTACACCTATATAGGATCCACTATCAATGGGAAGTATAGAGATGACTTAATGTGCACATTGATTTTGGTGAAACCTAGGGGACACAAGAGGATTGTGCAATCCCTAGGATTGGAGAGGATATTTGAAAATGTTTGAAAAATTGTCAATAACACACATGTTTCTTGAGTATCCAGAATAATCTGGAACTGGCAGGAGTCTTTGCAGCTGAAGACTAATTCTGCACAAAATTTGCATGTAAATTTGCACATAAAACAGTTTTTTTCCCTTGCACAGGAAATAACATTTCTGCATAGAAATATCATTTCCACTGAAAATTCTGTTTTCTGTGTGTGACAGCCATTTGCAAATTTTGTATAGAATTAGTTCTAAATTTCAACTAGGCTTAAAGAAATGGTTTCTGAAGATTTTTTCATGGGATGAAATAAATTGCTAAAATCACTTGTTGCTTCTTTCAAGAACAAACTTGTGAAGAATTTTATCCCTATTCTTCCTTATGATTAAGCTCGTTTTGCTCCTGCAGTGGGATCTCATTGGAGATATGAATTTCAGCAATAGGTACATCAAATCTAGATTAACCTTCCAGTGAACAATCACAAAGCAAAGTATGTTAACTGCAAGACAAATTGATAAGGATGTAATTCTTCACTAAATTTCTTCTCAAAGAAATCAATGAGTAATTTTAGTAATTTTAGTGAGAAAGTCTACTCAAACCATGCAGTTTTCAAAGCCTATTTGCAATTTGAGGTGTATTCTGCACACAATTTACACACAGTTGTTTTGCACAGAAAATAGCAGTTTCTGCACAAGAGACAGATTTTCCTACACAGAAATAATATTTGCATGGAATGGCCATAATTACAGCATTTCCTGTTCAGGAAAAAAAGCTTTTTCTGTTAAGAAAATAATACATAAATATTATTTTAGGCACAGAAACAAGTGGCTTCCTGTGCAGACAGCGTTTTCTGTGCAAATTAATTACATGCAAATTTTGTGCAAAATAAGTCCTGAACTGCGAAAATTCTTGTCAATTCTTCTTGTCAGTGTTCCTCAAAACTCAAAAAGTATGCTTTTGATATATATATATATATATATATATATATTTGAATATTTTAAAATATTATTTCCAAATCTGCATGCAATCACAAAAACGTTGTCTTTCACCAGTTGGGGAACAGCTTCTCGAAAAAAGTTTAAATTTGACACAAGGCAAATATCCTTGTGTCATGGAACCATATATCCCCTTGAATTTCTGTAGGAAACTTTAAGTTCATCAACTTGTGAAACATTTTAAACCATTTTGCATGTCTGTGCTTGTGTGGGAGAGTAAGAAATATGTTAATTTTCATGGGATTCTGCAGGATGTGTGTGACTGCTCCCTTTGACTGTTCCCTTTCTAAACTGACAAAAAAAAAAAAATCTGGGATGAGTTTTTCAGTCTAATGTTCAGTACCATAAACTGAGCCTGGATGCAGTTCCCTTTTATGCTTAGTCAGCAGGAGGCTTTGCAAGGAAACACCTCTGGAGTTTCAATAATTCTTGTTGCAAAGCAGGAATGAGGAATCTATAACTTTATTGCATTGCAAATCATATTAATTATGCTGTCTAGGGCTAATGGGAGCTTCTGTCCAACAAAGTTCTGGAGGGCCCCCCATGCTCTGTTTTTGTTTTGTTTTTGTGTATACAACCAGGCAGTGGAAGCTGGTGGTTCATGTCAGAGGGGCAGTGAATCCACTCCTGGCTTTAGTTTGCATTCAAAAATAGCTGTCCATGATGCTGACCCTATCTTGGAGAGCTGCCTTAAAGGACACTACTCTGCTAACATGGAAGTGGTTACCTGCCATTGCAGCTTGTTCATACAAGACCATAGTTGAGACCCTTGCAGATCTGTGACAGAAATCTTGCAATGCTGAGAAGAGCCTGGAGAATGTTTTGGTCTTTGGACACATGAACTGAGACTGTGTTCTAAAATAGAGACTTTGGACTTCAGCTTTTAGAATCTGTGACCATTGACCAAACTGTCTGGGACTTCTGACACTCCAGTGGTGCATCTACACTGTAGAAATATTACAGCTTGAAACCATTTTAGCTGCCATAGCTCAATCCTACATAATCCTGGGATTTGTAGCTTTGTGAGCTACCAGCACTCTTTGACAGAGAAGGCTAAAGATCTTGTAAAACTACAGAACCCAGAGCTACTGCACTTAAAGTGGTGTCAAACTGCATTATTTCTACAGTGTAGATGCACCCCAAAACATGTGGAGGATGAGAGTGTGAGAACCACTGTTCTAGAGCATGTGCAATGCCAATGTGTGGTTCCACATTGCCAAAGGTCCTTCAGAAAAGCATCCCCTCTTCCATTACTGGTTGTCGATGTCCTTATTCAACATCTGTTTGAAGGCTATTCTTGACAACTACAGGTTACTGAACATCAAAAAACAGAAAGTACATTGATGGGACGAAATCTAAAATTGAAACACTCTTTTGGAACATGCATGGGAAGAACCTGTTTCTAGTATTTCCTGAGACAGATGGTTCTTTTGTCAACATATGACAAGAGCCCTTTGGAATGTGTCTATATCCTTGTTTTGGGAGCTTCTATCCCTTTCTTGGCTTTGGGAAAGCAATGACTTTGTTGTGTGCTTGTATTCCTTCTCATGCCCCCTCTTTTAATTGTGTGTTCCTTAATTCTTTTATTGCATTTTATAGATGTAAGGAAAATCGAGAGTATGATGTAATTTGGAGCTGGGGACCTAACATTCTCAGCTCTCTATTTAATTAGAGGGACAGTAAGAAGGAATTAATTAATTGGATCCCTCCCACTTGCCCTATCCTCCAGGCTCTGGGAGATGTTCCATATGCAACACTTTAATCTTGAAAGAGGTGGAGGCTTGTGAAGCACTTAAAATGAGCAAGGGCTCACCAGTGGTCAATCCCAGAAGTCACTTAGGAGGCCCTGGTGCAAACCCAGAGAATGTGCAGAACTAATTAAGGAGGGCCGTCCGAGGGGACACCGAATCCCTGTCACTCACAGCTAATGAAATAATGCCTTCCCAAACAAATGGTCATAATTATGAGGACAGTCAGAGTTTTTTTAGTCAGAGTTAAACCTTTCCCTTTATATTTGAGTTAGCTGCTCCTGTGGTGATGTCTATGACAGCCCGTATGGTGTAGTGGCTTGAGTGTTGGACTACAATTCTGGAGACCAGATTGACCATGGGCATATCACACTCTTTCAACCTCAGAGGAAAGCTTTTGGGATTTTTGTTGGGGGGGGGGCAGAAATATTTTCAAGTTGTGGATGGTGGAATCCGATAAAGAGGGCTGACTGTAAGTATATTATACACATACTGGATGCACACAAACAAAATACAGAGTTATACTGGAGTATTTTGACTCCTCCTAGAGTCAGACATTTTTCTGGATTAATATTCTTCTTTCTACCCATCAACCCAGCCTACATGATCAGGTTGTTGTGGGTATATAATAAAGTAGGACCTTTTACAAGAGGCTATGCTCATTGGTGCTTGCAGGGTGTGCATGTTATCTAAATGCAATAAATAAAACAAATATTCCAACATCCATCCCAATCAGTCTCACTACTTCAACTGTGCCCCTGAACCATCTCAATTTCCTCCAAGATTAGCAATAAAGTAATCTATGTTCTGACTCCTTTCTCCTGGGATGACCAGTCTTTTCATTTTCCAAAATCAGAGAAGGATGAGCCAGGAAGAGCAGCTGCATGTTTAGCTGTGCATATTAATTGCTGTCTGGGCAGCTTAATACATGATATTTGTCCCCTAAGCAGAATGTATGTTTGGAAAGGGAGGGCAAAATCAGAGATCTGTAGAAATATCCAGGTTCAGAAATACTGGATTGCAAAGATGTGATTCTGGAATTGGAAAATGAATGCAACATACTCTCAAGAAAGAGTGGGTAACTCTGGAAAGGGTGGGCACTGGACGGGCAGTACCAATGCATTTTGGCACATCATCAGTAATGTAATGCCACTTCTAGACATAATTTTCACTGATTTTCAGCCTTCATCCCTTTTTTTTCCTGGCTTTCTTTTGTGGAGGGCAGGTTGGTGCATTCTTGGGAGGAGCAGGGGGGGAAAAGCCACCATGTTCATGAGCGGATTGGAAGGCTTTTGGCTGGATTTCAAATGGAAATTGTCCCCAAGTTGGTTCCCAAGCAATTAAAAACAAGGATCTGGGGGGATTTGAGAAGCTTCTGGAGGGATTCAGGGGACACACTTTGCCCACCTCTGCTCTAGAAAGCAGAACAAGGACAACTGATTTGTTTAAAGTCATGTAAACAGGAGATTCTGGGAGTTGTAGTGTCAAAAAGTGACTCCTTTTCCCACAAGCTCTGGATATTTTGGAACCAAATAATTATCATTTCTACTGTTTTTGTTTATATACCACAGCTTGTCTCAGACCTTGCTACTTGAACCTTGCTGAATGATGGTTGGAAACTACCTTGTGAATTGGGCACTAGATATAGTGGCTGGATGGGGCATTCTGGAAGATTTTTTTTTTTTTTTAAAAAAAAAGATATTTTTGAAAAGGTCCAAGGCCTTTCAGCTCCCAAATTTGAGTTCTGGAATACTTCCTGATTGAATAAAAGAACCTCCTTTAGCCCTAAAGCAGGCCAACGTGGTGGCAAAACATAGTAAAATGGCTGCCTCTCCCTAGAGGAGGATTCATTCTTAAAAGATAAATACAGGCTTAATTTGATATACGTCATTCATAAGATAAGGGACAATGATACAAATCTAAAGCAGCCAGATCATTAGGCATCCTTTTTTCCTCTAGAGATGCTCTGGATGCCAGTCATCATTTTCATTTGGAAGGTGGGAGGTTGTTTATCATAGGATCCTTTGCTCCAAAGTACGTTTCTACTGTTTTTCCAGCACTGCTGGGTTTATTCAGAGTGTCAACTTGCTGATGGACAGGGAGAGAAGAGTAGCTGTGAGATGGCAGGCAGAAAAGTACGGGACCTCAGCGATGATGGATAATACTCCATTAGTTGCCTCTAATGGGAGCTGGTAGCGTTTTTAGCCGAATCTGCCAATTAAAGCAGCTGTGGGTAAACTTTCAAGTACATTTTAGCGAGCAAGCTGTGATTATTTAAGTGAATGCATATTGCATGACCTAGTAAATGATTAATTTATCTGAATCTCACAATAGAGGGAGAGAGTTTTGGATTTTGTTTTTAATTTTTGGTACTTGGCCTACAATTTTCTTAGTTTCTTAGCTGTGTCATTGTTTTCCCATCATTTTAGGGCTTCTAGCACTGGCTAAAGTTGTAGAGAAATACAGAGAGACTTCCACATTTGCAGCTTTGACTTTGGCGGATCTGATTGTCTGTGGATTTGATACGTTATCTTTAGGAATCTCTAGATCCTGCAGCATGACTATGTAGCCATTCTCCCCCCAGAAGTTGTGCTGCAGGACCTAAAGATTTCTAGAGAGAACACTTCTCTAGGCATTGGTAGGTCCTCCAGCACAATTCTATGGTCAGCTTTGGATGTGGGCCAGTGTTGGAGGACCTAGAGGTATTTCCTTAGGTTAAAAATAATTACATGTGGTTTTTCCACTTTCATGGGGGTCCTGCTTCCCTAACTCCAGCAAATATGTAGATCCCCATTATAGTGATGAAGAATACAAGAACCACAAAAGTCTGTGCATGGTGCTTTACAAGAAAAAGAAAAAAAAATAGTTCTCTGCCCTGCAGCTTACCATCTAAAGGAAAGAGAGGAAGGGATTAATTTCAGCAAATACTGCCTCTTCTCTCCCCCCAAGGCCAGGACAGAGGCATTTGAAATGGAAGGGAGGTCTTTCATCCCCTAGGCATGGTGGAACTGTACCTATTTCTTCCGCTCTTTCTCCAAAGTCAGGATATGATTTTGAAACTCTTCTTTTTGCTTCTGATTCTTTGCTGTGATCTTGGTGCCTTAAGCATGCCTGAAAGATAATTTGCCCAAGTTGCAACCCATTTAAAACAATTCTCTCAGGCCTCAAAGCCATAAAACCTGGCCATCCCTGACAGTAGGCCTTCCTAGCCAGACTTATCCAGTGACATCCAAAGAATGGATGTGTTCTTTCCAACTGCCCCAAGAAAGGCTCCTCCATAAATTAACTCAAGTGAATGGGGAGGCACTTGACTTACTGAACTTAGCAACAAACAAATGAGATGCTGCTTACAGAAATGCTGGCCTTTACATGGAAGGATGGAACCTGAAAGGGTGGGGTAGAGAGAGGAAAAACCTTGAATTCTGGCAGGGAAAAGATGTTCCAGATGAATGACTTGCTGTCAGAGTACGTTAATTGGACTGCCAAAATAACTTGACAGCAACCTCTCTCATGAAATGGTAGAAATTGAAGTCGACAGGATACAGGCTTCTCTGATGGGCCAAGATTAGTATCCTATCATGCATTTACTTTGCGGCTTAAGCTGGAGCATCATGGCATTGATCTGTGTCCACGCATTGATGGCAAAGGATTAATGGAGCTAACAGATCTCCTACCTGTATTTTTTTTTTTTAAAAAAAATGTAGGTCCATTTGGCCTTGTCCTTTGTGAAATTACAAAATAGACCTGTGCTCTCATACCTCAGACTATAGATAGGGACGAATGTCTCTGTATTAGTAAATTAACTGTCCTGGAACTAGAAATCCAGCTAGACAATTCCTCAATGCTGTGTGGATTTTATGGGCAGGGGATTACTTGCAAGGTACAGAGCAAGTGTGGTGTAGTGGTTTGAGCACTGAACTAGGGCATTGGGAGACCAGAATTTGAATCCCAGCCACAGAAACCCACTGGGTGACCCAGTGGTGGCAAGTCACACTCCCTTGGTCTGAGAGGATGGTCTAAGTCTGCCAGTGTAATTGACTTTGTTGCTCGAGCGATGGCTTGTGGGAAGAGCAAGCAGTGTAACACTCTCTATTCCTTATCACTATAACAAGGTAGTGGAGTTTCATTGTTACTGACTCAAGATAACTGCTGAGCTAAGTTTCAGAAACAGGGCAGGGGGCAGCAATCACCTCGGTGAACTTCTTCACCCCTTTCTGCAGTTCACCTCTGGCTTCCCTGGTCCTTCATCTGTTATTTGCATTGTTCCCTCTAGTAAAAGAAAAAACAGACATTTTTATACAGAAACACCATAGCTAGAGCCAACCTTGGAGCAGGTGCTGCTGTGTGTCTGTTCTAAGACATCACATTATGTCAGGCTGTAAGAAGTTGGATTTGCCTGTATTAATTGCACCGTTATTAACTGTCTGTGGCTATTTTTAATTCCATATTTCAATTCCTTTTATACTGTTAATGTGTTGGTTCCATTTTCAAGCTTATCTTTTGCATCTCTTAAATCATGTTACACTTATTTTAATCAGGAGTATAGCTATGGGGGAGGGCACAAAAGTTCAGTTCCCAGAATTCCATAGCACTGAGCCAGGGCAGTTAAAGCGGTCTCAAACTGGATTATTTGTGCAGTGTGTTTTGGACCTTAGATTCCCATTTCAATGCAGAGACTCTAAAGATAATTTAACAGAACAAGAAGAACTCAATAGGTGATAGTATACCGGAGGCATCCCTAAGAACCCCCATTGATCCATGGAAAGTTTATAGGAGTAACTCTCATTAGTGCTAATTGAATTTACACACTAGCTCCCATTAACATTAATAAGAGTCAACGGCAAGAGAGCAACTCCCATGAAATGAAGAGTGGGTCAAATTTAGAGAGAGAGAGAATGAACATGTGGAAAAAACATGATTTAACACACAAAATCAATGTCAATACCAGAGAATCTTGAATTAAGAAAGAAATAGAAGATAAACCTTCTAGGGCTCTCCAGACTGCAGAAATAATGTAGTTTGACACCACTTTTATTACCATGGCTCAATGCTATGCTTAATTTCTGGAAATTGTAGTTTTGTGAGACATTTAGCCTTGCTCTGGTGCCATAATAAACTACAGTTCTCAGAATTCCATAGCATTGATCCATGGCAGTAGAAGTAGAGTCAAACTGGATTATTTACACAGTACAGATACGGTCCCAGAGAGTCAATAGTATTTATCAATGCCATATCCCCAGACTCTTCCCAGAAAAGCTTTGGACAGGGTTTGGGACATGGATGTCTGAAACAAAGAGTGTGATTGTGGCACATAAATAGGTGGTGAGCTCAAAGAACATGTCTGGAAAAGGCTTTCTTTCAACAAAGAAATCCAAAATATTAAAAAAAATTAAATATGAAAAATCTGTTCCAACTTAAAACAATGAATCAAATGCCCTTTATTCTAAATACAAATGCAACAGCCTTAATGACTGATTAGGTTGATATAAGAGGATTATATTTGTTGATTTCACATAACTTCTTGCCCAGCACTGCCTACAGTCAAATGTATACTATTGTTGTTTTGCTAGCATTATAGCAAAATATATATATTAAAAAATCGGCCATAGATGGGTATAGAATTCCTATGTTGTGCCAGTGAGACTCAGTAGGTGCTCCAGAACTTAATCCAATTTCATCCCCTTCAGAGAGGATATGTTATCTTTATGACTGTTACTTTTAAAACAAACTTCAGCATAACTTTCCCCAAGAGTTAAGCTTTCCTGTCAGATTTTCCTTAACATGCAACTCTAAACACCCTGCTTTTAATTCCCTCTATTTCAAAATGACATTTAAACCCTTTTGGTAAAAAGAGAACCCATCAGCATTATAGGACATTTCTCTCCACTGGATTCCAGTTTTCTCTCTCCTCTTTTCCCCCAGCCGTCTTTCAATATTAAGTTGAAGTGACAGAAAATGGACCCCATCTAAAGCAGCCTTTTTCATCAAATGTAGTGCAGCCTTTTTCCAAAGATAGTTGTCATTTATTTCAGGAAACCAAGATGCATATATGCATGATGGGCACAACCGGGGAAGAGGAGGCAAGACACCAGAGATGGAGGATAAACCTGGACCACAATTTATAAAAAATCTTTATAACTCCCATCCTCCAAAGGTCCATCTCATCCCCACCCATGATAGCCCAAACCATGTGGATCCCATCACACTCTATTTCTTCTCAGTCTGTCTTGCCTTGCAGAAACATGTCCTCCAACTTTGCAGATTTGACAGGAACGTTCTTTACTAATCCTTTGTCATCCCACAATTTCAGCTGCTTTTCAGATTTCCTGGTTTCACTCTCCACCCATTTACCCCTTCAGTCCTCAGCTTACTTAAGTTTCTGCAAACTGAATTCAGAGGGAAAATGGAGTTTGTGTGCTGTGTGCCTTCAAGTCATTTTTGACATATGGTGACCCTAAGGCAAACCTATAATGGGTTTTTTTTGGCATGATTTGTTCAGAAGAGGTTTTCCCTTGCCATCTTCTGAGGCTGAGAGCATTTGACATGCCCATGGTCATCCACTGGATTTCATGGCCAAACTGGGAATTGAACCTGGTCTCCAGAATCATAGTCCAATGCTCAAACTACTCTGCCATGATGGAGGAGGAAGAGGCAGATTCTTGCCCTTCCCAACAAGGCTCAGGTAAAAGTAAACTGCTGCACCCTCTAATAGCTTGTATTTTCTCCCTCATTAATAATTTTTTTGTCATTTTGACCAACACTCTGATGTTATTAGGCCACACATGTCATGGTTTTCATCTCTGAGTGCTTGACAGTACACAGGGAGTACATGCTGAGCCAGCATGGCATAGTGATTTGGGTGTTGGAGACTAGGATTTGATTCCCCGCTTCGTCATGAAACCCATTGGGTGACCTGCTCTCAGCCTCAGGGGAATGTATGAACAACTCTTGCCAAGAAAACCCCATGTTATGTTCACCTTAGGGTCTCCATAAGTTGGAAACAACTTGAAGGCACATGACTCACAAACATGACTTTTCACCTTTGAACAATATGGGGAGACTTGATCTACCTACTATCACCTCTGAACCCGGATCTCTAAAGGGAAATGTGCACAGAGTCCATCCCAAAGACCAATTCCCTTTGTACCACCTGGGCTCCATGCAACTCCAAATGTGCAAGAGATCAGCATTTCACAAAAGTACTCAGGAAATGCTCACCAAATCACTAATCCTTCTTATCTTTCTTGAACCTCTCTCCAGAGCATGGGACATCTAAACAGCCTTGTCATTGCCAAACTTTCCATGTGTCCCATGGACTGTGCAGGTCAGGTAAAAAAATTCCCAGTCACCTTTTTCTACCTTTGCTAATATGGCAAATGGACCAACAATTCCTATCTGCAACCAGCTGAAACTTACTCTGATTTATGGTGACCCTATCATGGGGTTTTCTTGGCAAGATTTATTCAGAGGATGTTTGCCATTGCCTTCCACTGAGGCTGAGAGAGCAATACTTGCTGAAGACCACCCAAGGCTAAGTTGGGACTCAAACCACTATACCATGCTGGCTTGTTCTCATAGGCAAGAGCAAATAATTTTGTCATTTATCTTCTCCTTGCATTCTTTCAATCTCTACCATGAAGTTCTGTTTGCAGAGAAGTCAACCATCTATTCAAGTGCCAAGCATTGGCCTTTCGATGTGCTGATCACAGGACAGACATAGAGTGAATTACGCATATTGTTGTACCATGTGCTTAGCGATCAGCAGGCAATAACATTTTGTCAGAAACAAACACAGTTTGAGAAGAAGAACCTGGTGGCATTTTTTCAACAGTAAATCCTCCCCCCCCCCCCCATGATTCTGCTTGTTATCCAAACCCAGCCTGACAGGCAGTTATTGCTCCTGGGTCACACAGAAAGTAACAGGAGATTTGCACCAGTGCTGTTGTGTTTCTGTTCAATGAAGTGGAGTTTTGACTGTGCAGGAGGAACGGAAAATCCTGATGGATTATGGTCCAGATCTCTTCTTGTCCTTTGTTTGTACACACTGAGTGTAAATCTTCACTTATCTGAACACCCCACAAGAAAACACAATCTTCCAAAAGTTTTCTCCCTGCTGGGCAAGATTATGAGAGCTTTAGCACATTTCTTTTTATCCCCCCTCCTGCATTTTGGGACCGTATGTTGTGTTTTGTTTTGTTTTTTGCAAAAGGTTATTTTCTACAAAATGCATTGTAGATCAAGGCATCTCAGACCGCCCAACACAACCTGGAGATGTACTGCCAAAAAATGGGCTGGGGCCCAAAGATGGAGAATTGTGACCTTAGAAGCACCTAAGGGTGTGTATGGGTGCATCTACACTGTAAAAATAATGCAGTTTGACATCACTTTGACTGCCATGGGTCCATCCTGAAGGGATTTGTAGTTGTGTGAGGTGCTTTCAGTTTTTGGCAGAGAAGGTGAAAAACTGTACAACTACAAATCCCAGAATTCCATAGGATGGCACTACAGAGCTTAAAGTGGTGTCAAATTGCATTATTTCTACAGTGCAGATATACTTGGTTCTCCCATCTCTCTCTGTGTGTAAGTGTCTAACTTTATAAGTTGTGCTTGAAAAAGTAGTGGTATATTTTTCTCCTGATGCATCCTACTGTGCTACACAACTGGCCCAGTTTGTAGCTAGGCCAATATTAGTGAAGGTAAACTGAGGCTCATTCAATCTATTTCCCATGCTGGGACAATTCTGAATGGAATAAAGGATATATATATATACCGTATCTTAAAAAAAAATGTTTTAAAGGCCCCCAAGAAAATTGAATACTTACTTTCAGCTGGAAGTTCAAAAGGGAACAATTTATTGTTAGTTATCGGAGAATACAATTCAGTATTTGTAACCCAGCCTCTCTTGCTGTTTCAATCAAAATGTTCTTTATCTCAGTGAAAGAAACCAAAACAATGAATCTATGTTTGCAATACTCTCTTTTGTAAGTGACATATTTCAAAATACTATCCCTAAATAGGTAATGGCATAGAATGATTTTATTAGGGTAGAATTACAAAGTTAGGGAGTGGAGAGGAGATGACTTGAATGTATTTTTCACTAGAAATGGTCAAGGGCCAGATGCTTTTCATACAGATCAGAAGGTATCAACACATACTTCAATGGTCTATCAGTCTGTGACAACAAAAAGGTGAGTTCAGTCCAGGTTTTTGTCTGTCAAGGGGTTATCCAAACTGCTATTTAGGGCATAGGGTTCAGGACAGATCCTTTGAAGTTCAAGATTTAAAGGTCAGAGCTGGATTCTCCACCACACTGGCATGGGAATTATCAGCCACCAGTGGGTTGTAAGCAAGTTTTCTTGGGTGGTGCAACCTCTATATGACTATAATATCTGATCACAATTCCTCAGGTCACTAGGCTAGGGATGGAAATTCAGTGAAGCTCACAGGAAAAGCAAAGGGGACGTACTGGTACGTCAGAATAAGGCAGGGGTAGGCAACCTTTCCTCTTTAAGGTCCGAGGGACTTCAGCTCCCAGAATCTCAGGAGCTATTGGCCAACATGGGACTATTGGCCAACATAGCTGAGGCTTCTGGGAGCTAAAGTCCCTTGGCCCTTAAAGGGGAAAGGTTGCCTACCCCTGGAATAAGGCAATGCAGGAAAAATATGGTATGGAACAGGTTTATGGGGAGGGGGAATAATTGTTTTGCAGACAAGAATTCTCCTGCAATATGGAAATCACCACAAGGGCCATCCAGTCCAACCCTCTGCCATACAGGAGCACACAATCCAAGCATCCCTGACAGATGGCCATCCAGCCTCTATTTAAAAACCTCCAAAGAAGGAGAACACACCAACCTTTACGGCAGTGTGTTCCAGTGTCAAACAGCTCTTATTGTCAAGAAGTTCTTCCTAATGTTGAGGGGGAATCTCTTTTCCTGTAGCTTACATCTATTGCTCCATGTCCTATTCTCCGGAGCAGCAGAAAACAAGCTTGCTCTATCCTCAATATGACATTCCTTCAAATCAGGGCTATCATATTACATCTTAACCTTCTCTTCTTCAAGCTAAACAAGCCCAGTTCTCTAAGCCATTCCTCATAGGGCTTGGTGGTTTCCAAGCCTTTCACCATTTTGGTCACCCTTCTCTGGACACCTTCATTGCTAGAGTAGAAGAACAGACCATGCCTGGCATCAGCAATGGAAGGTCATGTTTTGACTTCACAAATCCCCATCCTCCATTGTATGGTTACTAGTACTGGGAGAGAATGGGGCATTAAAGAATTTCAAAACTGACCCTGAAATAAAATTATGAGAAAAGATTTCTGCATGTTTCATTAGTGCACTGACCTCTTCCTGGAATAGTCTGTGTCTTCCTTCCAAAGCACTTCTCTTTTTTTTTCCCCCCCAAGGAGACCCTCAGAGCTATAACAATAACAAGGTGACACTTGGGATGACATTTTGCCAAGAATGCTCCTTGCGCTATAAAATAATAATACTTAAAAAAACCACCAACATTTGAGGCAGAAATCCAAGAGCAGCCAGTCTCAGGAGAGCTCTCTGCAGTGAATCCTTGAAATTAAAATGGTCCATTAGAGCCTCCATTCTGTACCTGAGATGAAATCATGGCCTTTACCTAATGTGCAATTAGTACAGTGCAGTGTTTTGGAGAACAGAAACACCTTGTTTTCAAGGTAATGTTATCTAGTTCTATTATATGGTAGATAAAGCTCTGTATTCCTTTCCTCATCTTCTTGAGATATTCATCAGCAGCTTCAGTTTTTGTTGTTTTTAAAATAAATTCTTTCTGAAATGAATTTCTGCACATGATTAGATTCATCTTCAAATCTCTCATCATGGCACTGCTCTCCAGATGTCCTCCTTGTTGTTGGTGTGTCCCTTCAAGTTGTTTCCAATCTATGACAACCCTAAGGAGAACCTATCACACGGTTTTATTGGCAAGATTTATTCAGAGGGGATTCGCTATTGCCTTCCCCTGAGGCTGAGAGAGTGTGACTTGGTCAAGGTCACTCATTGGGTTTCCATAGCCAAGCCATGGTTCAAACCCTGGTCTCCCAGGGTCCTAGTCAAACATGCAAACCACTACACTACTGTGGCTCCATAGATGTCCTCCTAGACAAAGTGTTATGATAATAATATCTTCTTTCCAAAATTAGCTATCAGAGTTTACTGTAAAGCATACAAAAAGACATGTCCTGGTTCAACTTCTTTACTGTAGATGTTGTTAGGTTTCACGCTTCTGAGATCTACTGTTGTTGGTTTTTTGTTGTTGTTGCTTGGAGAGAGCCATCACATATAGAGACACCAACCAGCTAAGACCCTAAGTCAATAAACAGGTGAATACAGTTGATTCAATGGCTCTACTCTCATGCAGTCTAAAAGTAGGATTTAGTCCCATATGAAATCAGAATTCTGCTTATGCAACCATGGGCTGGGATATATCCCTTGTACAAAAAGACAGTCACATGTGTAAAGAGACTTACATAGTTGTATATCATCATAAGGATTCTGACCAGAGGATGGACTATGGCTTACTTGGTTTCTACACTGCAGAAATAAAGTAGTTTGATATTGCTTTGACTGTCATGAGTCTATCCTGTGGAATCCTGTGGAATTTGTCATTTGGTGAGGTATTCAGACTGGTTTGTCAGAGAGCTCTGCTGCCTCCCTAAACTACAAATCCCAGGATTCCAGAGGACAGCATCATGACAGTAAACATGGTATAAAAGTGCTTCATTTCTGCCATGCGGCTACACTCTAGTCATGCTCAGGGAAGGCCCACTGAAATTGAAGTGACTTATTGCTCGTAATACAGTACAGCTCCAACGTAGAAGTTCACCAGCTCAAGGAATAGTAGGTCTTTGACTGACAGATGAAAAAAGAATATACATGGCGGATGTGGCTATGTTGCTTGGCTCATCTTGGGCTTTTAGTGACAAGGCTAATGAAGTAGCTCCATGTTTCATCCAATTTTGAGTAACATGTTTTTAATAACTTGCTACCTGAATGGACACACAGTCCCCATACTTCCTGACAAGCAAGAAGTAGCCATGGCAACCTCTCGCAATTAATTTTCTCCTCCCGGGGATGAATTTTAGGTACCCTTGAAATCTCGAAGCAAAGAGCAAAGGTGTCTTCTTGCATATTGAAGAAATGATTGACAAGCACAGCCATAGTGGCTGAGGGATGGGGAGGCTACCCTCTTCATTCTTTGTAAATGATCAACTGCAAGTCTCTCTCTCTCTCTCTCTGTGATTTGAATGAATGAATGGATTTGGTGGTTCTTTGTTTTTCTAACAAGAACAGCAAGCGACCTTCATTCATTTCCTCTCCTGGGATCCACTGAAGAGGCAAGAATCTCAAAACTCCAGAAGAAAAGAACACTTGATCATTTTCCTGTGATATAATCTTTCCTATGTCCTACCCCTCTCAAAAGGTCTTCTGTTATCAACTTCACATCCTACAAAAGAGGGCTATGAACACAAGTGTCGAGAAATTAGAAAAGGCGAAGGACGATAGAAAGGCCCTTTGGTGATTTTCTAAAAATCTGTTTTTAAAGCCTGAACAGACCCCCAAATGTGCTGACAAAATGAGGGCAAAGAAACTGTGGACAAATTTCCGTCCTCATTATTTATATTCCACCTTCCCTTCCAAAACAAGTATTCACGTTGGCTCACAAATGAAAGCAAATACAATTTTGGTAAAGTGATACAAAAGGTTGACATTAAAATGGAAGTAAACAATCAACACTATTAAAAAACAATTTAGAACACTGGAAATAAAAAAAGCAGTAGAGTTAAAAATAGTACAGGATTCTGTTGAAAGGGCAATCTCTGCAAACATCCACATCTCAAAAACCTCTTAGAATATATATTTTTGTTGTTGTGTGCCTTCAAATCATTTCCAACTTACAACAATCCTCAATGCTATAGATTTCAGGGATATATTGTTTGGTGGAGAACCAGACCTCTCTGAAAGAGAAGGGTAGATCTCTCACAAAACTGCAAATCCTAGAATTACATAGCATGGAGTAAAGTGGTATCAAACTGGATTATTTCTTCAGTGAGGATGCAGCCTGAGTCTGAACCATTCAAGGTACTGACTCTATATTGGAAGAAGAATTCAGCACCAGCGATAGGACCTTTAGAGTCCAAATAAAAACCTGGAACAGAACTGCTACTGTTTTTGGAGCTACCAATCTCTGTTACTTCCTTTTGCTGGCTTAGCATGGCTTATCTTTGTAATTTCAATTTTGTTACAATCCCATTCTTGCTAATCATAATTTTACCCCTTTTCTTTTCTGAGCATCTTTAAACACCCGGCTGAAGGAGTGATCTCTACAGATGTATTTTCCATTTATTACCTCTCCCCCCCCGACCCCCCAAAAAAGCCTCTTGTAAAATGCAAGCTCTGTCTCCATTAATTAGATGTCACTGACATCTTCTCTTACAAATATGTACCAAATTAATCCTGAATATTAAAATACTTTGGCAGGAGGGGAGGGGAGGAGGATGGGGAGAGACCGCTTATGACTCTGACAGGTGAGGCAGAGATCGAAGTCGGGAGCCTCTAAGTAACTCTGACAGGACTGTTGGGAAGTCTGCCTCGACACTGGGGAAAGGAAGAATCCATTGGAGTAAAACAGATAATACCCCTAATTAGATCATTTAAAGCTAGATTGTCACTTAAGTATTTTGAAACTTTAAGCATGAAACCAGGGAACAGATAATGATGCTTCTAATCAAGCACTTTAGGAGAATATGAAGACATTCAAAGATGCGGCTTATTTAATTTAATTATTCCTCCCCCCCTTTGCAAAAAAAGAAAAAGAAAAAAGCAACGTTTAGAGATTAGTCTCCAAACCAAGTATTTTAATATTCCAAATTCAGAAGGAAGCAGTGCAACTCTTCTGTTGTGGTACCTGGAGTGACTGTGGTTTCATAAGGCCAAATGTTGGGAAATTGGACCCTGCACCTTTGGTAGGTATGTAAATCCCTGACTATTTCATCTTCACATATGAGGATGGAGAAAACAGTGATTGACTCCCAACTCCAGGGAAAAATGAAATAGTCATCCACATTATAGTCTCCCTGTTTGAATGTCCCAAAGTGTTGCAAAGCATTTATTTTACAGCGCAAAAAAATTGTAGGATTTTTTGTTTTGTTTGTTTGTTTGTTTGTTTTGCACACAAATAAGATTTTCAGTGCAGGAAATCCATTTTCTATTGAGAAAACTGGATTTTGTACCAACATAAAATATGTGTTTTTCCCCACAGAATAACTCATTTGCAACACTTTGGGAAATTTGTATATAAGGGACATGGTGCACACTTGTGGCTGGTCTGCTGTTCTTTCCTACAAATGTCCTGATAGTCTAGAAACCTGTTTTTCATTCTTACATGCAATATATATATATATATATATATATATATATATATATGGAAAAGTATTATCTCTTGGATGAGATTATGAGGATTTTTTTATTTTTGGTGAAAGGATGATTAATATAGTGTAATGTAATACAATATAATGTGTGTGTGTGTGTGTGTGTGTATGTATGGATGGATGGATAGATAGATAGATAGATAGATAGATAGATAGACAGACAGACAGACAGACAGACAGATTTATTGATTTCAGGACTGTTTACGAATGGGGGGGAGAAAAAGAGATAGATTACAAGACTTTAAAGAAGTGTCATTGTGCAAAAATATATTGGGGAGGAAGTCTACAAATATAATAATAATAATAATAATAATAATAATAATAATAATAATAATAATAATTTGCATCCCGCCCCTCTGCTGAGGCAAACGGCACAGAAAAATTCCACAAAAAATATTCTGTCCCACAGAAAATGTTCATTATTTCTGTGTGCAAATGCAAGGTTGTTGTTATTGTTTTGCACAAGTAAACCTTTTGCACAGAGTGCACCAAATCTCATGTAGTTTACAATTTTTGTGATAGGGTGTCTCATTATATTGAGACACTCTTTGGCCAACGTTGGCCAACACTACATTGTTATAACACTATTCTTCCACTTGAACTCCAATGGCAATCTCTTGTGGGATCCTGAGATTTGTAGTTTAGTGAGGCATAACAGCCCTCTGGCTGAGAATTCAAAATGCCCCTCCCTAAACTGCAAATCCCAGTATTCCCCAGGAGGCAGCCATAGAAGTTAAAGTGGTAGAATGGAATAAAACAGTGCAGTGTGATATTGCCCTTTCTCTCTGAGGAAGAGAAATTGTTTTCTCTATGTCCACTTTGGAGCAGAACTTAAAACTGTCACTTTTCTGCCTGTGTTGGCTGATATATTTTGAGAGTTGTCATCTGAAAAGTTAACCTTTCCAGTCTTTGCTTTTCCTCTAACCTAAACAATATTGTACTTTAGCTACATCCATTGCTACTTGTCCTCAAGCTTTCCATAGTCAATAGACTGCTCCCATTAGGTGGAAAGCATGTAAGGCACCTTTGGAAATGATGGAGTACAGGGTTCACTTTTGAAGCTGTGTGTAGTCCTTAATCATTGACTTTTTTCTGATTTTTTTTCCCCCAAATGTGCATCTTTTCCCTCGCCTACATTTGGAATCATTTGATGACCTCAACTTGAAAAAGCTTGCTTGAAAGGGGAAAAAAATCCATTTGGTGAAATACAAATTGAAAAATACACTTAGCTTTCTTATCACTTGCAGAGAGAAATCGTACAAAGACATGCTCATGAGTAAAGTTGAAAACATGCTTGATTTCCCTCCTCCATTTTTAAACAATTGAAGTGTGTCCTAAATGGACCTATGCTTTGATATCTAAGGTTTGCATTACATATAAAAAAAGTTAAAATGTATTCTGAAGTGAATAATTTAAACCACAATCTTAGATGCCCTTAAAGAGTAAGTGCTGTTAATGTGTTTCAAAGTTATTCTTACATTGAGTGCCTGAAAAGACTTTTACAGCTAATTCATGCTATTTATTTCCAAGCAGTCCTGGCTAAATAATAAGTGCATCAAAGAGAGTTGTGATTTAAGCTTGACAGAACATTTTTAAAAGTGTTTTTGGACCTATTTTAGACCTAGAGGTCAATTTCTAATTCATTATTTAAGCTAAAATTGTTGACATGTTGATAGATATTATATAGAAAATACAACTCAGAAATAATTCAGATCCATAAAGAATGATTGCATAGAAGTGGGGGGAAAAACCTTACTGGATCTCAGGTCCATCTATTCCATCATCCTGTTTCTCACAAGGGTGTTAAGGTAGATCTTGTCCTGCTCAAAGTCTTCAAATATTTGCCTACAGGGGGCGACAGATACTTATGATTTCCTATAGTGTTCCTTCTTTGTCTTGTCTTGTTTGTTTGCCAATAGACTGATATTCTCAGCTATGACTTCACTTCTTTTCACGCTTCTCCTTCCTCTAGCACTTGTCTTAGTCTTGAGAGGCTCTAACTCTCTCTAGATAATCAGGTATATAGTTTCCATAATAAATATACCCTTTTTCAATTAAACTGGTCATCATGTGCCCATTTTAAGCTGCTGGTATTCACACAAATCCAGAATATCCTCTGTTTTTTGCCCTTCACTTCCTCGATTGACTAGATGACTGCTGCCTCTGAATCTGGATGTTCATAGCTCTCACTTGTTCTAATACTGGACTCAGATAGAATGTGAGGACAGCTTTGTAGACATAATGATATCACCTGTGAATAAGAAGCAGAAATCTACATTTTAGGGATCTAGCTATTGGTGGCTGGATGAGGGAATTGTCCTCCAACAGAAGAATATGCAAGAAATTGCAAGAAAAACCTTTGCAGAATTTTCACTGATGAGTCCTGCAATTTGACAAACAATTGAAAAATGCCCTAGTACTTTTGTAATCTCACTCACTGAGGAGAAGTCATTTGAAATGTTTTATTCTCATGGGTAAAAATGAAATTAGTCTGCTACCACACTTCAAAAATAAAACATCCAGATTCAGAGGCAGACTTCACTTTAACTTCCATGACTCAGTGTTATAGAATTCTGGGATTTGTAGTTGTGTGAGATATCTAGCCTTCTCTGTCAGAGAGCTCTGGTTCTCCAACAAACTACATACCCCTGAAATCCATAGCATTGAGCCATGGAAGTTAAAGTGTTGGAAGTCTGCTTTATGAAGTTTATGAAGCCACATGCCTAGCTCCTCACTAGATCTTTGCATGTTGAACTTAAAGTTCAGCAAAGTGCTGCATGTTTAGATGAAGTTGCTTGTAAACTTCCACAGAATGAGAAACCTTGGTAAGGCAAGTCAATGACAGAAGTGCATTCCAAACCCTGCTACAGAATCTAGTATGAATCCCCCAGATACCTTTAGAGATACTTGTAGATGGATAGCTCTGGTGTTCATGACTTTGACTCTATTGAACCTTTACTTTAATTGGGGGTTGGAAATATTAGCTTTTTGTTCTACAGCTCCCAGAATCCCCAACCAACATTTCTGGGGATTCCAGAAGCTGTGGTCCAATGAGGAACTTACCCTGTCTTGGATATTAACCTTTCTCTTTGTGTTCTGAACTCCTGTATAGTGTTATAACAGGAGCCATTTTTTCTCTTATAAAGAAAAAATCTTCTATATTTTCTTCTTTAACCATTCCAAAATGGCTTGAAATCTGAGAAATGTTCATTTAGCTGACAAAAGTTACGTAGGTGTTGGAAGCCATCAAGAAGTTTGAACAATCAGCATACTGTTATGCTGACAAATTTCAGTGTGCCAAGTGTCTTGCTTGTATATGTGTAGTTGAATTTAAAAGAAAAAAAATGTTTGTGTTATAGACAAGTTGATGGGAACTGAGGATATTAAATGGGAGTGGGTGGTTAAGGAGGATCTTTTTACCTAAAAATACAAAAGAAAGATCCTGCCTTGCTGTTTTGAGTTATTTATTTAAAAGATCTACACTTGAACTTGCATCATTGATCATAAATGAAAATATGTCTGCACTTCTTCAGAAATACAAATCTAATTACATTTGCATTTGCATATCAAAAGAAGTTGCAGCTAATGAAAAAAGGTACTTGCCAAATATTTGTTTGTCATAAGGAAGAACATGGAAGAATTTACTGCAGACTGATATAAACATCTCCTATTTCTTTAATGCCTCTCACAGAAGTTAGTTTGTGCAATTCTATACATGTATCAGAAAATAATATTTTGCTTGCTGGCTGTCTTCAGCAAATATATGTCAGCCAATATACTACAGGAGAGAAAAAAATAGACCAAGGAGACCAAAGACTGTTGGGTATGGTAGAGCAATTTCTTCATAATTTGAAAAGGATACAGATAAAACAATCAGTGGATTCTCATCTTATTGAATATTATCTTAAGTGTTAGCTATTATACCCAGGGACAGTATTATACCCAGGGACAGTGTCCCTCAGTTGCTAAAGAACATGAATGAGAGGGTGGTATTGCCTTTATGTCTAATAAGCTTTCCATAGCCAACTGGTTGGCCATGTAGGGACAATATGTTGAACTAGAGAGTTCTTTGGTCTGAGCCATCAGCTTTTCTTCTCACATTCTCATCTGTCAGATTCACCAAACTTACAAGGTTGCTCTGAGGTTAAAATGCTATTTCCTACATCATTACCTACTTGGATTCACTTTTAAAGTTGCCTCCCAGAAATCATATGAGGAAATACATGATACCATCAAATATGAACTCAGATTTCTGGTCCAGCTAGCTCAGTGCTTTCCGATTTAACAGGCAGTGGCTTTCCATGATCCAGAAAGATAGTTTTACAATCATCTGCTTCCTGATCATTATAACTATTGACTGTAGAGATTAAACTTGGGCCACTCCACATAAATTACATACCCACCCAAGACATCACATTCAGTGCCTTGTGAATGGATAGCTGAAGGGAGCTCCATTGTTAGGGTGCCACCACTGAGAAGTTCCTTTCCTCTGATAATCAAGTTCTTGTAAATATAAAATGGAAGTGATGAAATGTATGCCTAGAATGACAGTACATGAAGGTATACTTGATGGGACAGTAACAGCTTGCAAGTCAACAGAGCTATGGATCCACTTTTTCCATACAAACTTGAACAGAGCTATCTAAGGTGCTGAATCCTATCCTCAAAATCTGTGCAGCTCTTGGACGGCTCCTTTAAAGTTTGGTTTCACACCTATATTGGAAGCACCACCTTCACTGATTTGGAAACCACCAGACACTATTGATACAGAAGATGTAGAAACGAACAATAGCCATACATGTTTTTTTTTTCTTATGAGAGAAACTTTAGTATGATTACATATAATGAGCTAGAATTATGACAATTTGCCAGTAAATATTCTGTTATAAATCAGGTGGGTAGATGTTTCAAGAAGTGCATATATTTGGAAAATCTATTCCACTCACTTAATTGCAAAGTTTCTTTAACCTGTTTTTCAGCACTCAGTTTTGCTGATTAACCCAGGTACTAAAATAAATTTAACAAATAGGATTGTTCTTAATAAAAATAGAAAATCGGAAGATTCCCCCTCCCCACGCATAATGGTATCTGAATGAATGTTAACTGTAACTTGAGCTATAACAGGAGATAAAGGAGCAACATAATGTACAATTTCTGACCACATAATGGTAACTCTGAATAACACATGCTTCAGGAAGAAAAGTAATTTAAACTATATTACAACAAATGCCATATTTCAAAATGGAAACTATCCATCATAGGCTAGCAGGAAGTGTTAGTGTACTACAATAAGTCTAAGGAATGTACTTAGAAATTCTTGTAAGGAGTCCATTAAAAATAAATTGATTGACTTAATTTTGGGACAAATTGTAATAAATTGTAAGTGACAGTTACATATGGTTCCTTTTTTATTTCAGTGTAAAGGAATCATAATTACAGATAGCAGACAGCCACAATGCAGTATAGTAAGAAATAGCTGTTCATAACCAATCTTTTATTTTTATTTTCTTTTTTTAAAAAAAATGCTATCAAATGTATCAGTCCTATCAATGCAGGGAGTTTAAGTCAGTATTTTTTTCCCCTCCTGGGCTGATTTACAATTGCATTGCAAATTGCACTGTTGAAAATAGAAGTGAATAAGTGGCCATAAAGAATTATAGGAAGGAACCCATTTACACTTGAAGTTCACCGTATTGTTAGGAAATGGGAAATTTGCTAGGACAGTTATTAAACTTCTTTCTGCCCCACCTTTTCCCCCTTTCTCTTTCTGCCTCATGGATAATTCAGATACGTACATGTATATTTCATGCTTTAAAATGAAGACTTACTATAAGGTAGAGGAGCAGTTCTCTGCTATGTTATTTTATTTTGTGGGAGAGTAAAAGATGCACAGCTGGTGGCATCCATCAAACTAATTTTAAACTGCAGGCATTGCATGTACAGTGGAAGAATCACACTTCCAATGGCTTTGCAATGCTCCTCATTGAAACAGGGATGGGAAATATCTTGTCTATTTCATACACACACACACACACACACCAGTGGTGGAGGCTTGGAATAATGTATCTCCTCCTTCTGGAGCCGCTTCCTGTCCTCAAAGCTATATGGTTTCAGATAAAGAAGAGTAATGGACCAGTGGACCTCCAATTTTTAAAATTCATTATAAAGGGGGAATGGCCCAGGCTTGGTGCTGAATGGGCCATGTCTTTTCTGGACTATTTGCACCAGCACCAGTGTTTGGACTATGCATTATCTAGACTCCCCACCAAGAGGATGAGGGGCGGGCATTTTATTTGGCCCATGCAGACAGGGCCTCCACCACACCTTGATATATCGAAGTTCTGAAACACATCTGTGCAGAGGTCAAGTTATAAGTATCTTGAGAGTTTGGGGAGTTTTGGGTCAACAACATCAGAAAAAAGACACAATTTTCACCCCTGCTGTAAAGCACAGATGCTTTTCCTAAGTATGTAAGTGACCCTATTAATTCTGATGGTGGAAGTCAAGCCACATGCATAAGGAAATTGCAGATATTGCCAATGTATGTGCCTGGTCTAAGTCCAAATCTTTTAAAAGCCACATCTTTAAGAGGCAGGTGATATAATCTCCTGTCTTGAGGCTCATCATCATTTCATTGAAGCTGGAGGTCTGTCCAGGGAACAGAGGTGGGTTGGAGTCCCAGATTCATCAGTTTAATGGAATACACATGTAGGTATTACTGTGCAACTGGAGCTATTATGTAACTGACAGAGTTATGTGGGTGATAGAGATAAGGAGGAATTGCTGAACATGTACTTTGTGCCTGTCTTGTTACCAATGGAAAAAACATGTTCAGCCTGGAAAAATACAATAATTCAAGACTCAAAAACCAATTGAACAGATTGGCACTGACTGATATCCAGGCGTACTAAAGGAGCTTGCAGATGTATCACAGAACATCTGTCTTGAATCTTTGAGAATCTTTGGAGAACAGTTGAAGTTCTTGCAGATTAAAGGTGGGCAAATGATGTCTTCATCTTCAAAAGGAAGTGGAAAGAAAACCAGGGGAATTCCAAACTGGTACTGCAATTTTGTGGGCACTTAGAAAAGAATGGTATGGTTACTAAGATCAAGTGTTGTTGTTTTTTCTAAAAACCAAGCAAGAACGGATAGGAAATTCATTTCTGATTTGGTGTGTGTGTGTGTGTTGTGTGTGTATGGGGGGAGTTTTAAAATATTCACTCTAAAGTGTGTGTTTATTTAAATAATTGGGATGCAGCCATCCTTTTGATTTCACACTTTTCTGAATTTTGTGTTGCAATACTAATATCAGGAAAAAAGCCAGCACACTTTAAAATAACTTAAAATATGTACTTTGAACAATAATGGTTAAGGAGTATGTAATTTTTTTTAGAAAACACTTGGAAATTATATTTAAATATTTATTACTATGCAAACTTTCCTCCATGTTTTAAAAATTCATGAATTAATACAGAAATGGGTTGAAATAGACCTATGAACATATGCCAGACTCACTTGGACTGGAAGTAGACTTCCATGTATACTCAGAAGAAACTCTTGCTCAGTTTAATAAGCCTTACTTCTAAGGAAGCTTGCTTATAACTGTAGCCTTAAATAGCATGCCAGAAACCAGCAAGGAGAAGTGGGAACATTTTAAGATCATTAATATCGACAAGTACATATACATTACATTCCACTACCATTGTGAGTACTCATTATCCTCCATGTTTGAATAATGTTCCAGTCCCAGAGCACAAGAGATTAAGCATTCATGATTAGCTTAATTGCCCTTTGTTCCTTCGTGTTTACAAAGGAAGAAAAAAAAATGAAAACCTGTTCCAAAAGCATCCACGTGGCATATATTTTCAGTGGAAAACTCTAAACAGAAACTCTTTTGTTCCCTTGAGGACTTAGTAGGTGTCACATCAATAAAAGTTTTCACACTCCATCATCAATTTTATCACATAGATGAGAAGTTAATAAAGGGCCCAAAATATGAGATTCCTGTCTGATCTTGGATGATAAGCAGGGTCAGCCCTAGCTAGCAGTTGGATGGGAGATTGCCAATGAATGCATGGTATTGTGGGCTGTATTCCAGAGGAAGGAACTGGCAAAACCACCTCTAACTATTCTTTGCTCAAGAAAACCCAACAAAATTAATGAATTCACCATAAGTCAACAGGCAACTTGAGAACATGTATACACACAGAGAGATGTTAATGCATAATTTGACATTAAGTGTCCTAGGCCCCCAGGAGACACCAGTATGTATAAAAAATATTGTCTAATCCATTGCCTTCATGGATACAATTGTCATAGTGGCCACTTGTTTATACTGGTTTAAAAAGTATAAAAGTATTTAAAAGACATCCTGGTGCAAGAGTGGGACACCTTTAGCCTTCCAGTTATTTAGGCCTATTCAGAAGGTCCATCAGCAAGAAAGTGTGGAAGCTGTCATCCAAAACATCTGAGGTGCATCCACATTGCTCAAGAGTACCAGCAGTTTCTTCAAAGTCCTTGCAAAAATGTCAACGGGAAGTGATGCAATCTCACTTCTAGTCACCATTTTGGGACAGACCTGGGTGAAGACAGAAGTATTTGACATCACTGTTGGAGGAGTCAGAAAGGGAAAATTGACCCCTGGCCTGCATGGCATTACTTACCCTTACTCTAGGAAGACCAATTCTAGCTAGAAATTCAGGGGATCAATCATAAATGCCTGAGCTTTTAGTCTCTAGAACATGCTTTTGACTGGGTTCCCTTCAATGGCAGGCTTAACCTTTCTCCCCTCCAGTTCAGTATTTTGTTGCTGCTGCTGTGTTCTGCCCTGATGTGCTGAGTCCCAGATGTTCTGTACCTGTATACAAATCTTAATGTAAGAAGTGACCTTCATGTTGACTCTCCCCAGCTTCAGAGTCACAGAAATGGCAATTAACTGCTGGAAATGCTCTCCCCCATAGGATCTTCAGATGGTATGGAGCACGCAATGAAAGTGAATCTCTTCTATACAGCTCACCTGGAGTGATTGTTAAGAACATCCAGGTCAAAGGGTGCAAAACTTCTATGTAAGGTAGATTTCCAGTCCCTCTCATTTATCCACAAGTACTAGAAAAGAAAAGACCTAGCTTCCCTCCTGGAAAATACATAGCAGAGCACATCTTTTACTCCTTTTCCCTCTCTCAGACACATACACTTTTTCCAAAACCTGTAGTGCTGCACCTAACCAAGGATTTGCAATTCACCTCATTATTATGTATGAAGAAGAAAATGGAGTCTCTGGCATGTCAAGCCTTCCTTTTCCAAATATCCTATTCAATTATCAACTATTGTAGGCCCCCTTTAAAAAAAAAAAAAGTCCTACAGAATCGTTCAGAAATGAAGTAGATAGAAGGGCTGTAGATTAACTGATGCAATTTTATAAATAGCCACTTCAGTGACTGCTGAATCTCAATTTTCCATCTTTATATTTTTTAGTCCCTTTTGCTTCAGTATTTGATAGGCAGAGAAGGAATTGTGATAGCAGAAGTAAAGTAAAGCAGCCCTCTAAACCTGGCCAAAGGTGGGGAAAGATTGGGGGGATATGGACTTGGAAATACCATAAACCTGAGTATTGGGACTCTCAGATTGAAGTCCTTTTCAAATAGAACCATCTGGAGTCTATAGGAAATAAATTACTGATAGGATGGGCTGCTTCATCTTATCCAGATTGATTATACAATCATCTAGGCACCTGGAAACAGGGAGCAAACACTTGTTGTCCTTGCATATATTCCTTTATTTCTGACATATCAGTATATTAATAGCATTCATTATAATATTAGAGAACTCAGTGAGACTTAATTCTGACTAAATGGACTCAGACTGAATTTCACTGGTACTGCCCTCTAAAGTAGACCCACTGGATCAGTTGTTGAATTGTGAGCCAACATTTCTGTTAATGAGCCTTCTCTATTGTTGTTTGTTGCTGTTGTGCACCTTCAATTCATTTCTGACTTAGGTGACCCTAAAGGGTCCACTGGGCTGAGAATGTGTGACTCACCTAAGGTCACCCAGTGGGTTTCCATGGCCAATCAGGAAATCAAACCCTGGTCTCCAGAGTACTAGAACACTCAAACTACTACATCAGTGGCTCCCAAACTTTGGTCCTCCAGATGTTTTGGACTTTAGCTCCCAAAATTCCTGACTGATGGACAGAAGGCTAGGGCTTCTGAAGTCCAAAACATCTGGAGGACCAAAGTTTGGGAATTACTGCACTATACCATACTGGCTCCCTTGTCAATTAGGGTCTACCAGTAAGAACCAGGACATAGGATTGGGCTCAAAGACTTCAGTTTAGAAAACAAGCTCTGTTTGCAAGAACAAGCTCATTCTTCACCCTTATCTACATTCAAAGAATCACATGAAACCTTGACGTCAAGCTGCAATCAAGACCACATACTTAAGTGGGGCAATTTTGCAAAAAGCTGCCCAGTTGTACATGCGCAATTATCCAGAATTGCATGTTATGGAATTGCTGTAATAAGGCATCTCTGCATATTCCTTCAGTTTAAAAATATTCACTTGTCACCAAAGTTACATTTTTAAGAATAATGGGATGTGATAGGCCCAAGTGGAACTGGAAAACCTGTGTTATTTTTGAGAGACTTTGCAGGGCAGAACATCCCATGTGGATAATGACAAAGGTTGCTGCAGTACATTCATATGATTTCTGGTAGCATAATTGTAGTGACAATCTAAAACAGGAGATTGTTCCAAAATTTGTGTCGGTTATGGTAGAAGGGAAAAAACTGAGATGGTGTGAAGAATAACCCAAGAGTACATTTTATAGGAGAAGTATGCATCCTATATGTTTTGAGCTGCTTTTTTTTCTTCTCATGGAGAGAAATCTAAACAAATTCATCATAACTGTAAAAAAGCTTGCCAACAACAGCTGTGCTGTCAACAGGTTTATTTCTTTAACAAAATAAATGTGCCCCTGGGCATTATTTCTTCAGCAGAAACATGGGTGTCAGAAAAAAATGGAAAGAACATGTGGTTCTTATGCCACACACACACACACAAAGCTCTATTCAAGTTGGCCTTTTATACAAAACTAACCATATGCATATGTGGAATGTGAACTGTTTGGGGTCTCTTTCTAGGAGAAAGGAAGCATATAAATAAAATAAATGATAGATAAATAAAATAAACCAGGCCAGGGTAAGACAAATGCTGTTTATCTCACTTCCTGTAGAAAACCACAGAATTGCATTGGAGGTCCTATGAATGCCTAGAGAATTGTTTTCTCTAGGAACCTCTAGGAACTGCAGTGTGATTCTACAGTCAACGTCCAGCACACAAAGCTACAATATAATTGTCTAGAGAAAAATCCCACTCTTTCTCCATTCAGCCTTTGCTTATTTCATTGTTGTAGACACATTGCTATAACCTTATACCGAAAGTCACTGTTTCTCCAGCCTTCCTTCACCATTCTCCCAATCAATGCTGCTAAGAAAAATTCAGCTATACATAGAATGAAGAAGAAAACAGGGATTGAGTAGGAGTAAAAAGCCTTCATAAAAAGAAGCTTCTTTGTCAGAAACTAGGAATCTTTAGGTCCTCCAGTGCAACTCTATGGCCAACATCCAACAGACATTGACCATAGATTTGAACTGTAGGACCTACAAATGCCTAGAGAATTTTTTTCTGTAGGAATGTCTAGGTCTTCCTGCATGACTCTATGATCAATGGCCAGCAGAGTCACACTGAAGGACCTAGAGATTTCTAGAGAAAACATATTAATCAAATCTATGAATAATCTTATCCAGAAAAGTCAAAGCTACAAATGTGGGACAACTTTTTACATTCCTTTTGTGTGTGCAGAAACATTGAACCTTCATGCTTAAGGCTTTTGTCATGACTCTGCATCTGCAAAATTGATTTGAATCTCTGCCCCTGTCACACAAATACAAAGCAAATACTACAGAAATAAATGTTCTCTGTTTAGTGGTTTTATACATATTCTCTTTAGCAGCTGTCAGTTCTTTTCCTGAGGTAGATAGAAAGGTCACGTAGAAGGTGCCTGGCTTTCCAGGTTGTGAGCTTGCCCTTCTTTGCACTTAGAAAGAGAAATCCTTTGATAAAGAACTCTTCAGAAAATAAAGTATTGGACTTGTGGCAAAAAGATATCAGTCTAAAATAGGATGAAGTGAGACAAAAGGGGGGAAAGGCCTACTTGCTGAAAAGATTACATTATTCTTTAATAGATTGTACTGGAACTTGTCAGGCTGTGAAAAAGTGCAAAATTTCTTATCCTATCTTTGCAGACAGCCAGAAATAGTGCAAATTGAGTCCACTTTAAGGGTTAGTGTTAGTGTTAGGGAGTCATGGGAATGTTTTTTCTTTTTTTCTGAGACATTGAGCCTTCTCTGTCAGAGAGGTCTTGTGCCACAATAAAATACAGTTCCCATGATTCCCTAACCCTAACCCTTAAAGTAGACTCAATTTGCACTATTTCTGGCAGTCTGCAAAGGCCCTTACTTTAAAGCTTGTTCATCTTTAAATGTTGAATATATTGTTTAAATTATTTAGCAGTTTTAGTTGGCATTTGTTTATATTGTTTATCTGTTGACTGCCCTGAGATCCCATGATGGAAGGCTGGGATAAAGATATTTTAATTTTTAAAAAATTCTTCTCTTCTCCAATTCAATCCTCTCTCCCTGCACACTCACTCTCACACACGCACTCCACACAAATTGAGCAAAAAATTTCTAGCATGCAAATTTGTGGCTGGATTTTAGCATAGCAAGCAGTCTCTTTGCTTGTCTAGCAACTTATCCACAACAGGGTTACAAAACAACAATAGAAAGAGGCAGGTTGCAGGAACATCAAGAGATAGGCCAGGGATTTAAGCCCCTACAAAATGGTTGTCCAGACATTAACCTGGATTCCAATCATGCGGTCCCATTGAGCTTTCTGCCTACCATACAGAGTGGGAGTGAATTTGCTAATTCGCTGGAAGCACAGCTTGGGAAAACAGCAAGTCTGACATTTGCAATAATAAAATACCCACTAAAGACCTCTGGAGTGTGTCTGTCAGGCTGAGGCAGCAAAGAGAGAGGCAAAAGGAGCTGCACTTGCATCTTGCGGGTTTATCAGTGTGGCACAGGTAGTGTTTCAAGCAGAAAGAAAGTATTTATTAGTACCACTTTATCCCCACCTCTGGCTTTCTTCATCCACTCCTCCAAGCCCCTGTAGGATGTTCAGCTCTAAAGTCATTTAAAACCCTATCCAGGAAGTTAATGGGATTTCACTTTGTGTGGGTGTGTTTTGTTTTTAAATTAGCCTGTTTTGGCAGTTTTCTTCTGTGAGTCCAGAGCGTCCCTTAGCAAATCTGGCACTTTGAAAAAGGCCATTTTGAGTACAATGGCTGGCAGAATTATCACACCACTGCCAACATGTCTGCCCTTGGTTAATTCTAATATTCCTTCATGCATGCACACATAGTTTGATCGGGGAGAGGGCTTTGGGGAAAATCCTAGTGTGTGTACAGCCTTGCATGCTGTCCTTAATGGGGGCAGCTGTGCTTGTACAAAAATAAACAAGACAATGGTTGGAAGATGTTGGTGTCTTACATATGTGTCGGTTCCCCTATGGAAGCATTTGGACATTTTTGTCTGAAGTGGAATGGCTTTATTGTACATCAGGGGTGGGCAATGTGCCACTTGCTTCTGGCCCCTCAGGCTTTAAGGGGGCATGCTGGGTGCTGCTGGCAACATACATGGGGACCAGTGATTCTAGCATGAAATAATAAATTGGCAGGGGAGAATGACAGAACAATCATTTGTGCAGCATTAAATAAAGGCTTTGAAACTGAGGGGAGGAAGTTTATAGATATGCAAACCACAAGCAGAGATGACAGGGTAGGACTGGAAAATGCTGCAGAATAAGTCCAATGAGCCACAAACCCTAAACCAAAGTCTAGCCACTGTCCAAAGGTAGGGATGCAATTCTTCGCTAAGTTTCTTCTTGAAGGTAGAAATTAATTTCATCAGTTTACTTCCTGCTGTGAAAAAGACTTTGAAAACCATATGATTTGCAAAGGCTATCCTCAATTCAGAACTTATTTGGGACAAAATTCAGAAATGATTGTTTTGTGCTGAAAACAGTATTTTCATGAGAGGCAACAGTATTTTCTCCATGGAAAAAAACTATTTTAATGCACAAATAATAATTCCTGTGCGGAAAATGCTGTTTTCCATATATATTTAGGGAGTAGGGAATTCTCAAATCTGAACTTGATTTATTCTTATATTCAAAGCACAAGAGAGCCTGTGTGTGGAAGGGATGAACACATTTAATACCAAATAGAAGATATTTGATATGTGTGTATGTGTCAGCATGGCATAGTGTTTTGAACACTGGACTATGACTCTGGAGACCAGGATTCAACTTCCCGTTCAACCAGGAAACCCATTGAGTGACCTTGAGCAAGGCACATGCTCTCAGTCTCAGGGGAAGGCAATGGCAAACCTCCTCTGGACAAATCTTGCCAAGGAACCCCAATGAAATGTTCACTTTAGGGTTCCCATAATTCAGAAATAACTTGAAAGTAGACAACAAGAAATGTGTCTTCAGGTTGTCTGTTAACTGATGGAACCCCACAAATTTCATGGGGTTTTCTTGAACAAGGACTACTTAGAGGTGGTTTTGCCAGTTCCTTCCTCTAAAATGTAGCCTACAGCACCTGATATTTGTTGGTTGTCTCCCATCCAAATACTAACCAGAGCTGATCCTGCTTAGCTTCCAGGTTGAGCTGGAAGTTTTCCCATCTCTAAAAGGATCTATATTTGACCAGGAAGGACTTAGAAGGAGACAAGAGCAGGGAAGCCCACGAAGCAGCTGAGACAATATGAAACACTGTTAGGATCTAGAACAGGGGTAGGCAACCTTCCCCCTTTAAGGGCCAAGGGACTTCAGCTCCCAGAAGCCTCAGCCATGTTGGCCAATAGTCCCATGTTGGCCAATAGCTCCTGGGATAGCTCCTCGGCCCTAAAAGGGGAAAGGTTGCCTACCCCTGATCTAGAAGGACAAGATACTCCATTTAACATTATCAACTCATTCAACACAGAGGTCACCAGTGTAAAAATCCTACTATGTCTTGGTGCAAGTCTTCTCATAGTGACAATGTGCTGAGCTGTGACTTCAGTCTTTTTTAAATACCCACAATCCCACTGTTTTGAAATGAAATAGTAAAACGTCTCTGAAAGGTTATACTGCACACAGCTCTGTAATAAGCTTCTCCCTTCCATAAGGAAATTAATATAATGTAACCATTTTGAAATGACATATAATAAAAAATGAACATGGGTTATCACAACCTGGAAAAAAGTGATTAAAATATCCTGTTTCATTTTCTGCTATTACTGGGATGGGTGTGGGGGAGGAAGGAACAATTTTGTAATATGCTTTGAGTAATTCTTCCTTTAATTCTAAGAGAATTAGAATTCTAACAGAACTCTATAGCTGAGGTAATCTTGTTAAGATGTAGGTGACCTGTACTTTTTTTCTTTTCCAAAAACAAAAAGGGGTGGGATTTTCTTCCTTTTTTCTTCATTTTTTTTTTCCTTTCTGGATTTCATTGTCTTAAGAAATGACCTCCAAGTCACTTAGACCTGAAACAATTGCCTACATTTTAGCACTGTCTATTGCTAAGCTGAAGAAATGGCACCAGATTGCCAGGGGGTTCCAATATAATATTAATTTATTAATGAAATGCAAATGAGGTCATGCTGGAGAAGACATAGACAGATGGCTTCTTCTCTTACCTATGCCATTGCATCAGGAAATGGGAATGGAAGGCAGGATGTGAAATGCCCTTTAAGGGAAGGTATGCCTGGAACTAGCTAAAAGTATGTTGAAGTTCTCATAGGAACTGCAGCAGTGGCAAAATTAATTACTGATAAAGATCTACATGCAGATTATGGATGAAACTTGGCTGCCTCCACCATGAGTCACAAAACACCTTGAAAAGGCACACAGTTAGTTACCTCCCTCTCTCTTGCTGAATGTCAGGCCAGGTGAATAGAAAGGAGGGTTGCTTCATCTGAGTGAATTTATTCTTGGAACTAGGGATGCAATTTGCTGAAAATTTCATTCTTGAAGGAAGCCGACAACGCTGTTCTCTGTGCAAAAGGACCATATGTTAAGTTTGCACAGAATTAGTCCCAAAATGTAAAGGTTCACATCCATGCAGGAGTCTCCTTGTCAAGGTTTTCCTGAAACTCAGAAAATATGGCCAGAAACTTCTTAAGTAGTTAGGAATGCATAACCTAAAGTTATACATGTGTAACTGTTTTGTATTCATGATCTCTATATACACCCTAGTTCAGGAGATATGTTTGGACCAGTGGCACCCGCCACTGCAATTGATGGGGATCTGCTCCCCTGTGACTCCCAGTGTTTCTACTCCTCTCATGTATGTGATCTTCAGTGCAAGGTGGAATGGTGACAGGGACCATGCTTCTGCCTATTGCACCATAGATGACACATGCAGGAGGATGGGATCATCAGTCAGATGCTTTCTGAGCAACAGAGGAGCAGACCTCCATTGATCTCAATGGCTGCTGCTGGGCAAGTGAGGACTGGTGGGGAGGACTTGGCTGGGAGTCAGTGCTTAGTTGTGTAACTACAGTAGTTACATATTTGTAAGTGCCAAGAGGATTCTGACCAATGTTTTAGACCATTTTTTAATTTTTTAAAAATATTCTTCTTTCCCTAGCTGGGACCATTGAGGTGGAGTCCAAAATCCAATTGTTCATCCTGGCTAAAACATATCTGATCAATCAATTGTTGAATGGTAAATCAACATTTATCTAAACCCTATTGATTTTATGACTCTATTCTAGCTGGGTTTAACAATTGAATTAAGGCATATAGCACAATAATTCTGCTGATTGTGTTTCATTGGTGGCCTTGGAAACCTATGGTACTCCTGTTGTGAGCCAGCATGGCTCCTCTCCTGTTCTTCATTATCATTATTACATTTTTTAAATCTTGACTTTCCACTATAAACAAGTATCACTCAAGATGTCTAACTGTTATTGTTGTTGTGTGCTTTCAAATCATTTTTGACTTACGGCAACCCTAACAGATTTGTTCAGAGGAGGTTTGCCATTGCCTTCCCCCAAGGATGAGATAATGGGACATTCCCAAGATAAGCCAGTGGGTTCCCATGGCTGAGCGGGGAATCAAGCCCTGGTCATCAGATTCATAGACCAACACTCAAACCACTGCACCACACTATTGTCTAATAACATCTTTGAAAACTACACTGTTTCCTTTTGGAGGTGGGGAAACCAATGCTGTCAGTCAATAGGATACTGACCTATTCCAAAGTCAGATGTAACTTGCAACACCATAAGACTAGTTGTGTTCTCATCAGAAGGACCTCAGTAAACTTGGAAACATTAGGGTGAGACTGCATTGGACATCTATCCTATGTCTCTAACAAATTTTCTTTGTATTTCCTGCACTCAATATTTTTCTACCTCTTCTTGTTCTTCTTCTATTCAGTAAAATTGTTTGGAAATAATGCTTCTGTCAATACACCACTGCCTCCCTTGCTGATTTAATCTCTGCTGTTTTATACACACATGAAGTCCTCTCTTTTCTGCTTCAAGGACTGGTAACAACAGACATAAGTTTCCCACACACACATACACATCAGTAGATTACTGACCTTGGTTTAGCAGCAATCAATATGAATTGAATGTTATTGTTGCTCCTCTTGTCAGGGCACCACAGCAGTGGGGTGAGCAGTCAATGTTTAAACTGAGCCTTCAAATCTTATATATTTTGGTCATGATGTTCCTGCTGTGTGCCTTCAAATCATTCCCGACTTATGGCAACCCTAAAACCCTAAATCGGTATTCCCAATTACCATGTATTGATGTGAGAGCGGGACAGTGAAGGAAGCAGACAGAAAGAAAATCAACTCTTTTGAAATGTGGTTCTGGAGAAGAGTACTTAGGATCCCATGCCAAGAAGACAAACAAATAGGTTCTTGAACAGAACAGACCAGGGCTCTTCTTGGAAGTAAAGATGATCAAGTTGAGATTGTCGCACTTTGGCCACATAATGAGAAGGCATGGATCACTAGAAAAAAACAATAATGCTAGGAAAGGTAGAGAGTAGAAGAAAGAGAGGAAGACCGCAAACCAAATTAATTGACTCAATCAGGGGGGTTATGGGGAAGGGCTTGCAGGATCTGGGC
>CM034704.1:23513777-23536549 GCA_020142125.1 Phrynosoma platyrhinos
TCATGGGGTTTTCTTGGCAAGATTTGTTTAGAAGAGGTTTGCCATTGCCCTCTCCTGAGGCTGAGAGACTGTGATTTGCCCAAGGCCACCCAGTGGGTTTCATGGCTGAGCTGGGAATCAAACCATGGTGTCCAGAGTCATAGGCCAACATAAGTCAAAAATAACTTGGAGGCACACAACAACAACAATACTATTTACTGAGAGCTATAGGATGACTAATCCATTTCTCAAATAAATAGATGTTCAGCTCTGGCCAAAGGAAGGGACCACAGGAGACATGTCACTGAAATCTCCTTTCAACAATGTCCCAAAGTAAATTAAGATAGATTTTTCCCTAAAGCAGGGTTTGAGAACTACTTTCACCAGATGGGGGATGTCTGCACTATATTAGACTCACTATTTGAAGCAAGGAGTTCCCACAATTATTTCCAATTAACAAGAGGAACCATGGTGTAGTGCTTTGATTGTTGGACTGAAACTCTGGCGACTAGTTCAATTCCCAGCTCAGTCATGAAACCCACTGGGTGACCTTTGGTAAGTCTCTCAGCCTCAGGGGAAGGAAATGGAAAACTTCCTTGAACAAATTTTGCCAAAAAAAAAAGCCATGATAGGGTCACTTAGGGTTCCCATAAGTAGGAAACGGCTGAGCAAATATTGCCAAAAAAAACCCCAAAACCCAATGATAGCTTTCCCTTAGGGTCACCATGAGTCAGAAGTGACTTGAAGGCAAACAACAACAACAACAACCTCAATCTGGACAGAGGAATCAATACTGGAGGAAACAGTGTAAGTTCCCTGGCAAGCAATATCTTTAAATACTGAAGATGCATTTGGAAAAATATTAATATGTTCAGTTGCCAATTACTTTAAAGGAGGACAACACAGGGACAGGGAGGAAGTCAATATCAAAGGGGAAAATTGAATCACCTATAACTATAAACTGTTTTCTTCAGAGAACTATTGCATCCCTCCATTCTCCAAGTCTCATCTTACCCATTCTGTCCAAACATGTTAGGTGAAAAGAATTCTTTTTTTTTTTAATCTTTCTGCTTCTTTGTATTGATTTGCCTTGAACACTTGGCCCTTTCTCACTTTGTACTTAATGGGTGTGATTTCTTGCATGCTGTTTTTCCCTCTTCTTGTCTTGTTGGAGTCCACTAGGAAGGAAGCATTTTTATTTTTATTTTGTTTAGGCAGAAATTCTAGAGTCTGAACCAACCAGATTGTGAAAGAGAAGTCAAACTTGAGTTTTGCAAGAACATTGAAAATAAGTAAATTAAAATAAACAGAGCTTGGACAGGTTACTTCTTGTACTAAAACCATGGGAGAAAAACTAGCAGTCATGGATATTGCTATGCTGATTCGTGGATTCTGGGATTCACAGTCCAAAAAAGCAATTACTGCAAGCTTTGGTTTTGAATATACCTAAAATGATAGTGGGAATTCTGACACTTTTGTATATGCAACAAACAATCTAAATACTTCCACAATACTGAAACTACTACTGCATTTCACACCTTTTTGTGAGAGTTCTGTTTATTCACAGAACATTGCTTTTTGAGTATAAAACCCCAAAATGCATAAAAAAGCAACATATGTTACACAAAATGCAGGGTCTGCTCTTGTGGAAACAACCTTTTCATAAAAACTTATGAGACACAAATAGCAGTAGTAGTAATAATAATAATAATAATATCATCTCATTGTGATTGAACATTTTTCTCCCAATATATCACACTATATCAAGACTCAGTATATCAAGATTTTCCTTTCTTGGCATGGACAACTTGTGAATATTCTTTACCTCCCCAATAGTGCCATCAAACTTGTTTCTTTATAATGGAAAATTCACACAACTTTCATATTATGGAGCAAACATTTCAATCTTTGAACTGAAGTGATGGTTGTATTTTCAAATGCAGGTTTTGATAATGTTGGTTAATTTAGGTTAATAGTGAAACAAAAATGTCATGCAAATCTGAAATTTGTCAAAAAAAATCTCATCTTAAAACATGATGATGATGATGATGATGATGATAATGTTATCTGTGGACTACTATGACTGTGTGCAGAAATGCACAGCGTGTGTTCCTTCAGATGTTTTTGGACTACAATTCACACTGTCCCGATCATCTAGAGCTGATGAAAGCTGCATTCTAACAAATTCTACAAAGACACAAGTTGTTCACTTCTGATACACTGGAATGCACAATACAAGCATTTTGCATTTGTTTACCTGCTTCCTGTAGATATTGGGGTAGAGATCTCCTAATGGAGAATCCTGATATTAATTTCCTTATAGAGTCATGGAATATCTTGGTTACCTTTGGAAAAATCATTATCTCTTGGCCTCACCTACCTTGCACGGTGGTTATAAGAATAAAATTCATGGCTCCCAGGTAACCTGCTGGAAAAAGGATGAATGAAAAAGAAATTTAAACAAATCTTGTACTGGAACATGTGGTGAGCCTCCTCCTTTCTATCCTTCAATCTAACTACTCTTTCTGAGGATAAGGTAGATATTGGAACTATTTTACATGGAGAAAATGAATTGAAATTCAAGAAAATGAAATGAAAGTGACCAAAAGTTTTGTTTTACCTTGATGTTAATGTCAGTAAGCTCTACCAGGGATATACTGAAGTACTTTTACCTGTATACCTACTGTATATACACATTCCAAGCTATTTTTATAAAGAAACATGAAAGTAACCCATAATAGATGGAACATCCCTGAATGAGACTACTACGGATTAATTGCTTTGAACTTTCCTTTCTTTGTGTCTTTGTAATTGGCAAGCCCTAATGTCTTCAGTGTCTTTCTGAAGCCACAATGAAAAACAATAGATAAACCTTCTCTTTCATCTTGCCTTTCTATTTTGGTCGTCTTCGCTTCCCCAATGGCTTGCTTTAAAGAAGAGATATTGGTATTACCACTGGATGCCGAGTGACGCTGGATTTTGTAACAACATGAACATTGTTTGAAACCAGCTTCCCCACCCCTTCTAAATTGGAGAGGTTCTCTGTTATTTCCAAGCACCCAGAGACAAATCAAAAGGCTTGGCAGTGCTGAGGAACTAACACCACTAATTTGAGAGTCGGATATATGCATTTCAGCTGCCAAGAATGTGCAATACAGGCATCTCATTACAATTTATTTCCTTCACGTAGACTTGGATTGCTGTTACTCTTCTTCCAACAAATTCACCTCTGAGTTTATATGGAGAAAAAAAGGGGTGGATGGATGTATGGAAGGAAAACATTGTGCATCAATCTGTCTCTTTCCTTCATTGTCATTCCATCCACATAACTGGGATGCAAGGTATCTGTAATTTTTTTTCTTTTGTTAACGTCTCATTCATATTTGTCAATCAAAGTGAATGAAAGATGGTCATTTAAAAAATCACAAGGAAAATCAGTAATGGAAAGGAAAGCCAATCAAAAGAGAAACATCAGAATTTGAATCTGCTCTTGGTCACTATGGTGTCTTGAAATAACTTCATTGGTTGGTATTGCAAATTCTACCAGAGGAACCAGAATGGAGGGGATGGGATGGGACCACCATATCAGCCTGAATCCACTCAACTTCATCTGATTTTTGGAAGTAAGAGATAGTTCTCACTTATTCATTTCACAAGTATTTATAAAGAGTGTTTCTGCCAACTATCCTCCCTAAGGAAAGTGTAATAACATTGATTGCCTGTTGGAAACTTAGTAAAGAAGAAGATAGCCTGACTTCTCTCTGGAGGGAGTTACATGGTATTTTTGTGCAGAGGTTAGCATTTTCTGTACAGGAAACAATGAGGAACTATTTTTTGTACAGAAAATTAGGCTTTCTATGCAAATAACCATATGTGCTACTAACCAGATTCTTTAAAATTGGGGAGAGAGTAAAATCTGATGATCTCAGAATACAGGATTGTATGTGAGATGCCAGTATCTGTGTTTGCATAGTGTGATCACCAGATAAACACAACTCCAATTAGGTGGAAAGGTCTTCCCAGAAAAGGATGATTTTAATCCTGAATCACTGTTCTGGAAGCAGTCTCATGCTTTTTCCAACAAGCAGAGGTGGGTATGGTATAGGGATCTTGTCTATTCCTTCCCCCACTTTTCAGTCCACAGACAATGAAAGGAAGCATGGATTGTGCAGGGTCTATTTAGCCAGAGGTTTTTGCTGTATCCTCCCCCCCCCCAGCAGTAAAGGACAGAAATGCTTACCTACAGAGCCATGGGAGTGGTGAGAAAGCGAGGGTCAGGGTTTTGAGATACAATATATTGGCCGCTCTATTTTTTGTGCTTAAACAGGTTGAACCCTGCTGCTTCGCAGCCATTACAAGCACAGCACAGCTTCGTGCCATGTAGTCTTCATTTTGCGGTGTTGTGCTTTAGGGCACTGTGAGCCAGAACTGCCTTAAAGAATGTGGATCTTTGGCTTTCTTTTTCATCTTTTTCTCTGCAGTGCAGGAAAGAATTGCTTTGTCTTTGCAGTTCAGGAAAGAATAGGAAGGAAGGAAGGAAGGAAGGAAGGAAGGAAGGAAGGAAGGAAGGAAGGAAGAAAGGAAGGAAGGAAGGCTGTGAAGGGATTCTATGCCTTGCAGATATGAATAATGAAATAATTTGAGTCTCAAGGCTCACATAGATATGTATTAATCAAAAGTCTCTGTGTGTATCTGCACACACTGGCATGCTTGAGGTCTCTTTCATGCTGCATAATTACATCACTTTGATATTATATTAACTGTCAATGGCGGCATCCTATGGAATCCTGGGATTTGTAGTTTGGGGAGCCACTTTTCTCACTGGTAGAGAATGCTAAGCGTCTCACCAGATTACAAATCCTAGGATTCTATGGCATGGCAAATTAAAGAGATATCAAAGTTTTCTAATTGTGTAGTGTGAAAAAGGTGTTAATGTTCTCCAGCTTCAATCCAGAAATGGTTGAGGTTCATTTGCAAACAGATTTGTATCAATAGATGAAGTTGACTGTTGCACACAAAATGGATATGGCAGGCACGGAGCAGGTGTGAGGCTCAGTGGTGATCTGTGGCACGAGGGAAAGGGCTACACAGGGTTCACAAGTGCATCTTTATATGTGACTCTGAAATATACTGTGTGTGTGTCTCTGTGTGTAGGCATAGATATCCCAGACAGAAACAGGAATGCCTCCTGCAGTGGGAGTGGGTTGAAAACTTAAAAGAAACAGCATGGACTTTCCTGTGTGAAATCTCTGTGGTCAGAAGAATGGGCCAGCTAGGGATGCAGCAGCTGCTGCTTTGCTTCCCCAGCTACTCATTTGGCCAGCCTGTTGGAAGAGCTATTGGCCTCTTTCAGTTGCTTAGCAACTAAAGGACATTTTTCTCTGGACCACTATTTCATTCATGCATATTTACTCCGGTGTTCCTTTTTTTATGGGGGGGGGGATTTATATATCATTTAAGCCATGCTAAATGATAACAGAAATGCACCAAACTCCAATAGCTAACCCAACACCTCCAAGAAGCCCAGATGCCGGCCATGGGTCCTACAAACTTCTTCGCCATTGCCCTTGGACATTATTATTATGATATGCTGTCTCTTAAAATGGGATCTGAGATCCTACCTAGTTATATATGCTTGTTGTGAGTATGGCAGAATCAAGCAACTGATTGGACTCACAACTGTGTGATTGCTTATTGTCCTGCAGAAAGCTATTTCTGTGATCCCCATTGATAATGTGGTACTGACAAATAGTTACATTGTTGAAGCTACTGACAAATAATTACATTGTTGTTGGTGGTGTTGTTGTGTTCCCTACTTATGGTAATCCTGAATTGAAAGTATCATGTGGTTTTCTGAAAATGAGAGCGTGCAACTTGTCCAAGTTCACCCAGTGGATTTCCATGAGCACATGGGGAATTGACCCCTGGTTTCCAGAGTTGTAGTCCAATGGTCAAACATAAACACCATACTGGCTCAGATAGTTGTTGCCATTCAGGAATGTGCACCTTTTTGTTTTTTTGTTTTTGTTGTTGTTGCATGCATTCAAGTCACTTGTGACTTATGGTTACCATAAGGCAACCCTATCATGGGATTTTCTTGGTACATTTTGTTCAGAGGAGGCTTCCCATTGCCTTCATCAGAGGCTGAGAAAATGTGACTTGTCCAAGATCATCCAGTGGGTTTTCATGGCTGAGTGGGGATTCAGACTCTGGTTTCTCAAAGTCCTGGTCCAACATTCAAACCACTACATCATGTTCCCTTGTATAAGCCAGGAACAGACACCTCTCCTCCAAGAATGGTTCAAAACTCCTTTTTAAAGCTTTTTCTAAATCAACTCACATACCCCACCTATCATACACAGTTTATCGAACATTTCTTTTTAAATTCATTCTGTTCCTTGTTACCATGTTTAAAAAGAGTCTAATTGTCATAACTCCTCACAGTGATAGAAATAACTTGTCACATTATTTATTGGACTATTAATTACTTTTCCATTGCTTTCCATTATTTCTTCTCGGATGATTGATAATGGAATGATATAAAACTTGCAACATTTCTCTGAAAATGTTTATAACAATGCTCTTAGAAGACTTTTAACAGTAACTAAATGCCATTTGTTATCAATAAAGTAAACGTTACGGCATGGCGTAGTGGTTTGAGTGTTAAGACTAAGACCAGGGTTCAAATTCCCGCTTAGCTATGGAAACTGACTGGGTGACCTTGGACAAGTCACACACTCTCAGCCTCAGAAAACCTTGTAATAGGTTTGCCTTAGGGTAAACCTATTACATATGTTAGAAATGACTTGAAGGTGCACAACAACAACAAAAGAACAACAACAAAGTAAACTTGTTCTTACATGTTGCTTTTGAAATGTAGTTTTACCCCCTCTAAGTAACTACAGGTCATTCTCATTCATTCTTGTTCATTCAAAATTAAAAAATCTGAAAAGTTCCAAAAAACAAAACTTTTCACATGGGTGGCTGAGATAGTGACACCTTTGCTTTCTGATGATTCAATGTAAAACTTTGTTTCATGCACAAATAAAATTACCTTCAGGCCATGTGTATAAGGAATAAAATTCAGGTATTTTGCAATACCTTCCAACTACCAAGAATTTAATTTCACTGCTAAATTCTAATTCTCCTGCTAGTCCAAGACCTTCGGTCAGATCAGTTCACAGTGGGATTGTCAAAGATTGGATTTCTCAAACATCCCTCATATGTCTCTCAATGCCTTTCTGAAGAACAAGGAATCAATGACAAATCTGGCAAATCTGAGGAGAGGGGATATTTAGAGATAGTTCTATTTTCCAACTCACCTCAGACTTCTCACATCAAAACCCAGCATTCCAGCTATGGCACAACCATCTTTTTCCTTTCTAGTTTCTCTTCAATTCCCTCCTCACCATGTCTGGAAGTTGGTGAGCTAGAAACTACATCCTCTATTTGCATTGTTATGCATCATGCAAGGTCCTAGGAATGTTGACAGTGCTAAAATTTACAAGTCTCCAAACGTAACCCAGCTGTAGCCATTCATTACACTATTGTTTTGCAGCTGGCTAGCCTTGATCAGCATAATAAGAGTAATCTTTATCAGTCATTCTTCAACATGTAATGAGTTGTTAGCTTCTTAGCTTAAGACCCCAGACATCCTAAGATTAGCAGCATTGTCTGTGATGGTGTGGAGCATCTTCTCAAATTTTCCAAGATTTAAGTGGCAACTAAGAACTGCAATTAGTGGATACAAAAAGGTATCCTAAATCAGGAAGATGGTCCCTTTGATTACTTCTATTTCAATACCAGGCTGGATCCTGTAGGATTTGTCAGTGCAGCAAAGAACTGCTGAGCTTAGCTGAAAGCAAGTGTGAGCTGGCCTTTTATAATCTACACAATTTTCTTAAATCGTTAGACCCATTCTGTGACCGGAATCATGATATTATGGCTGGAATCTTGCTGGTGCAACAAACTAATAGTTGCAATTCTTTTGTAAGGAGGCAGGCAAAAAAAAGTATTCAATCATTTCGCTTCACCCATTTCAACTTCATCCTGTACTGCAGGAAAGTTGTTCCAAGTAGTGAAGAGTTTGTTGGGATCAGGTTCTGAATGGCAAGTAGACACCTACCTTGACAAATTTGTTAGGCACTTTGAAAAGATTGCTCCAATTTGCTAGGCATATCTAGGGAGTTATTTGGAGTATAATGTAGCCAGGATTCTTGGGATCAGTAGCCTTCATTCTGGTGACATGGAGAAGGTGTTTGAAACAGTCAACTTAAAACACATGCAAATTTGACTGCTGTCTATCTTAGCTATCATGCTCCAGCAGAGGTAGATGGACTGATGAATGGCTCTCCTGGTCCTAAAACAGCTGGAGAGGGAGCATGCCAAAATTGCCCCCATGCCCCTTGGAGGGGATTCAGGGGCAAAAAATGTTCTCTTGACATGGTGTTCAGCAAGATGTGTAGCTCTTCAAGACCTCCTGGGAGACTAGGACAGCCCTATAACCCCTGTCCACCCCAGCACAGCATCTGGAGATAAAATTTCTCATTGAGTACAAGACAATTTTTGAGTATTCTGCATCTGTCCTGTATGAGTAAGCCTCCCTGGCTTCTTGAAGCATATGCCATTCCCATTCATTTGATCATGTGAACTACAGAATTTCAGCAATCAGACACCCTTTTTAAAAAGCCAGGTATTGTTTCCAGACTGTATTTAGTATTCACAATACCTGATGTCCACAGCAGGCAGTGACATCACCAGTGGAGAAAGAAACAAAGTAAATCATTCAGAATAAGTGACTAATTAATCATATTCTTGATTCTAATAACATACTGTCTCTGTTGGCAGATTGGTTTGTCTTCAACCCCCTACTGTTTGCAAATTGACTTTATGGAGGGGAAAGAGAAAGTGTGAGGGGGGGGATTCCATAATCTTAGGAAACTTGATTATGGAGGTAATTACTATTGTTCTGTAAAGCAGGCTTAGATCAGTGTTATTTTTGCTAGAGAGGAAAAGCAGTTAACAGCTGGCCCCTTTACCCACCAAAATATGTTGCTATATCTCTATGAGTGATGAGCATTTGTATCTTGAGCTTACCAGTCAAGCAAATAATTTCTCCCCTTTTATGACACTCTATCTGTTATGACTTGAGACTTCAATTCCAAAATGCTTATAGCTCAAACTCTTCCTGTGAAAAAGAACCAGAGAGACAAACTAAAGTGGCAGATGTAGTCCAACATCTCTTGTCACTCCTAGGATTTTCTCTAAAACAAAAACCCCAAAGGGACTCTCTGAATTGAATGAAAGAATGAAAGCAGCAGGGCTGGATTAGTTTCATCTTCACCTATTCTTCTTTTTGAAATCCTTATCCAGAAATCTGCTTTTCTCCACATGGGGCAAATGAATAATAAATAGTAGCTCCAGGGATGTCCACTGTATGCCACCAAAATATATCCATACCATCCACCATTCCTATCCAATCCCTATATTTTGTCATCTCATTGTGGTATGGAGGTAATCCTGGGGTCTCAAAGCCTTTGCCAAGAGAGGACAAGTTGAAGCAGATTCTGCCAAGCTGATGGGGTTTAGAGAACCATTCCAGTACCAGATGGTGGCTTCCTTATCAATGAGGTGGTAATTCTGCTCTAGGTTGTACTTTGAAGTTTAATGGAGCTATCCAAGTTGCTAAATTCAGCACCTTGCATATCTCATTTGAAGAGCAAGCTAAAACTTAGAGCAGAATTACTGGTTTATTGACAAGCCACCCACCAGCCACTAGTGTATGGTAGGTGGCATGTCTACATCTGGGGAGCAGATGTTTTGCCTCTAGGTGAGAAACTGGATGTGGGATTCCGTATCCCATATAATGGAATGGAATAGCTGTGATCTACATTATGGAAAGGGATTACCTACATTGATGAAGTTATAGATTTTCAGGATGTAGGTGGGCAAATATCATCACCCTCTGGAGTCTACTATTATTTCATTTCAAACTCTTCCATAAATGTTCACCCAAGGGCTAAGAATTTAACTTGATTCATCTGAAACCAAACATTATTGAGGGCACAGTCATGTTTGGTTGAATTATACTCCAGCATTATAGCAAGGAACTGATGGAGGAAATAGATTCTGTGGTTCATAAAACAGATTACTTGATTGTTCTAGATCATAGCACCATACAGGAGGTCAGTTTGAGGTTATCACTCTTGAGATGGAAAGGATAACCAATACCTTTTTTGTAGAAGTTAGAATTATATTACTAAGATATTTCCAGAGTCCTTAGTAGGTGTTCTGGGTCTGTGAGGTTTGCTGCTAGTATTATGGTGTCATCTGCATATCTCAGAATGTTGACATTTCTTTCTCCTATTTTCACTCCTCCCTCTTCCATGTCCAAGCCTGCTTTCCTTACAATAAGTTCTGCATACAAGTTGAACAGATAGGGTGAAAGGATGCAGCCTTGTCTGACTCCTTTGCCAATTGGGAACCATTCTGTTTCTCCGTCTTCTGTTCTGACAGTAGCCTCTTGTACTGAGTACAGATTCCTCATCAGGACTATCAGATGTGTTGGCACTCCCATGTCTTTAAGGGTATTCCATAGCCTTTCATGGTCTATGCAGTCAAAGGCTTTGCTATAGTCTGTAAAGCACATGCTGATTTTCTTTTGGGATTCACTAGTGCACCTCACTAGCCATCGTATGTTTGCAATGTGATCTCTAGTGCCTCTTCCTTTCCTGAACCTCTGCTTGGACCTCTGGGATCTCTCTTTTCATGTATGGTTGGAGTCTATGTTGCAGAATTTTGAGCAGGATTTTGCTTGCATGGGAGATCACTGCTATGGTCCTATAGTTGCTGCAGTCTCTTGTGTCTCCCTTTTTGTGGATGGGAATGTATATTGATCGCTTCCAATCTGTTGGCCATCATTTTGTTTTCCATGTTTGTTGACATATGCTGGTTTCATTTCATGTTACAAGGATCTAAATGGCAACAAATACCACTCACTTAGAATGATACATTGGGAATAGACCCTCCAGTGGTTTCTTTGTGGTGGAAGTTCCATGATTTAGTTTTCATCCGTTCAGTTTCACATTCATATGTAATCTCTAGTGGTAGAATTAAAAGATATAGTTGTGTTAGTCTGGAGAATCAGAGAGGTCGAGAGATCTTCTGGCACCTTTGAGACTAACTGAAAGAAAGAAGTTGGCAGCATGAGACTTTAGTCTATGAAACCTCATACTGCCAACTTCTTTCTTTCAGTTAGTCTCAAAGGTGCTACAAGAGCTCTCTAAATTTGTAATCTCTGTTCAGGAACCATGAAGTACTTTTCCAGAGTGATTTTCCTGAAGCAGGAAGTTCCATAATACAACTTCATTCAAGTTTAGGGTTGCAGGAATTAAGTAAAGCAGTGGAGGACAGAGGGTCTTGGAGATGTCTCATCCATAGGGTTGCCATGAATCAAGATCGACTCAAGGACAGTTAGCAGCAAAAACATGAAATAGTAGCTTCAGTTATAGGATAAGTTTTCCTAGAGATTCTATGCATCTCTTTCAGTCAACAGACTTTCAACCACCTTTCCTTCACTGACTGCCATCCAGCTTTAAGGTAACAGTGAAATGGCAACAAACCACAGTGAAGGGTACCATTCCACATCCTTTTGTTAAAATATGGGCCTTGCCACCTAGAACCTCCTAGCATTTTGAAGCTTGAAAACCCTTAACATAGCATGGTGAAATTAAAGCTTTGTTGTTTATTAATGCATACACCTACAGGGTAACACATGTTTGTTTGTTGAAATGTTGACCACACATCTGTTAGTTCTGACTCACCTTCTTCTTTCTTTCCCCCCATTTATTTTGGGTCAGTCAATTGAAGATGGGTTAAATTGTGTAGTAAACCATCTGCCTAGCTAACTGTCATGAGCTTGCCATCTGTTGGTCCCTCTGTCTGTCTTTTGGATTCTTAAACTGAAGTTGTCTTAGATTATGCAATAAATTATTCATCTATCTATCCTACCTAACCAACTATAAACCTTTGAAGTCAATCAGGTGCAGTAGCATTGCATTCTCTTGTGAACTCTTCAGCTGTGAGGGAAAGGACAGCTGATAATTAACAACAACAACCTGCAATTAATCCACATGATTTACGCATTATCAAACAAGGTTTCCAAGTATATACAGGTTGCTAAATCTAAACGACCTGCTGAAAATCTGTTCTGAAACTATTTCAGATGCATGATGAAATCTTGCTTTCTCTTTCTATTTAGTCACAGAACATTTCTTTGAAGGTGGCAATGCTGGTGGGGAAATACTGTAAATAGTACTTTCCAGAGGAAACTGGGGAGAGTGCCTTTGAATCCTGCCCAGTCCTTCACAGACATTTTACTTACACTGGAAATGGATGGGGAATGTGATCTCTTCTTTGCTTTTAAACATAAAAGCCTTTGCTATTGTTTCAGGGTGTAAAAATAAGTTAAGCAAATGGCACTCACATTTAAAATCATAACTTTACAATTAGGTTTTACTTTTGAAGCAAAGAACTCTTGAGCGCACCGGCATAATATATTTTTTTGCAGGCAGTGCTTAAAGGAGTTTTGCTTAGAGGTGGAGAGAAAAGGGGGAAATGACTAACATAACCATTAAAAAAACCTAATGTACAGTAAGTAATAATTAGTTCTCCATACTATTAACTGGGAGCACTTGCAGTTTTTTGACATACCTAATCTCTGTGCCTGGGGAGCAATGTGGAACATTTGCATTAAATTACACCCTCATTTCCTGAGCCCTGTCTGCCCCCTTCTTATAGACTTTGCTGCCAGCACTCTTGAGTCTGGCACAAGCCTGCAGATCTTGCTGCTAATATAGCTGTCTCCTGCCAGGTACATCAGCACAGGGTGCAGTCTAGTACTGCATGACAATAAGGAGAGCAGGAGAAGAAATAACCATGCAGGGCTTGGATCTGGCACTCGGCAGCCGTCTCTTCCTTCAAATTAACAGAACAACATCAAAGAGAAAAATGCCTGATGCATCCCAGAGAGGGCTGTGGCAAGACACTCAGGGGAAGAGGAAGGTGTGAAGGTGCAGCGATCTCAAAAGAGGAACCTGCTTACCCAGCAATCATGGTACAGAGTGTACAGTGCTTAATCACAGGAATTTAAGAAAGAATTGCTAGGATTTGCACGTACTACAAACTTCTGCTATTGCTTGGTATGATTGTACAGTTGCAACCCCCAGTCTATTGTATTACCTGAAGGGTTTTTTAAAAAGATAGGGACACACTGCTGATTAGATCTTTCCTTAGCCCTGATGTACAGTGGGCTCTCGGTATCTGCTGTGGCTTGGTTTCTGGACCCCCTGTGGATACTAAAATCCATGGATGCTCAAGTCCCATTTAATACAATGGCATATCAAAATGATGTCTCTTATTGTAAAAGAGTAAAATAAGTTTATACAGTTGGCTCTTGCCATCCACAGGTTTGTCATCCATGGATTTAAGCATCTGTGGATGGTGCCACTCCATTCACCCAAATGGCAGCATGTGCATGTGGCTGTGCCAGTATGGTTACACATGTGGCGTGCTGCCATTGGGAATAATGGGATTCGAAATCCCACATTTTTGTTATCCATGGTGGAGCAGTCTGGAAGGTCCCAGATAAGGTCCCAGAGCCCCTAGCTAGTACTTTCTTGCAGGAACTAGCAAAGTCAGGGTTCCAGGAGGAGTCAGAGCCCTCAAGATATGAAGAGAACTTGACAACAGAAGGAGAGCTAAAGCACCTCCAAGCCACAAGAGTTAAGAAAAAACTTCAGTTTGGAAAAAGTGTTTAGTTAGGGAAAAGGACTTCTGGGGGGTACAGGACTCCTCATGAGGAAGGCTTCTATCAGAAACCTATAACAGACTTAAGCTCAATTTTGGGTGGGACTCTGGCAGCTTCTTAATGACAGCTTCTCCATGACAGTCTGAAGTTGTGAGATTCCTGGACTCCTACCATGGTTTGCGTTGTAGGGGTTTGGCCTTGGGACTGTTATTGGACTTTGGCATTGGACCGTCCACATGCATACTTGAACATCCAGTCTTTCCAATCCAACTTTTGCTGCCTTTCCTAGGCTCTGACTTTGTGTTTCTGGTGAGATTGTAGCTGATCAGGCTTTATAAAGGTTAACTGGCACTGACTTTGGACTGGTTCTGACACTGTTGTCTGTCTAGCATCAGTAAATGCAGGTGTTTCATAACTTTATACCATAAAAAATGAGAGAAAATTATTACAACACAGTGTCATGGTGTTAAGATGTACCTTTAAGTATTTCAACCTCTCTTCTTCCCCCTCCCTCCAAAATGAAACCTTTTTAACAATCATGTTTCATTTGAGATTAATTTTGGAAGCTCCTGGTGCTCATTCCTGAACCCAGCTTGGGAGAATGTAGCCATCATCCCTAGTTTTGAATTGGCCAGCAGAGTTCAAAGTGCTTTTTCCTGCTGGACTAGACATTGTTGAAACATCTGGAGGATTAAAGAACCTGAAAGCAAACTCTTTGCTCAAGGTGTTTTGCTTCTGATAAAGCGTGCTCTTGCAAACTAAACACTTACTTACCCTTGACTGTCCATAAGAAGCATTTCATATATGCAAAGGATAATGTAAACCACATAACCTTTTAAGCAAAAGCCAGTTCAGCTTTTGGCTTATGATTCATTCTACGACACTTCACCTTTGCAATCACACAATGCATTAATATTCAACCCCCAAAGCTTCCTGTACTTGATCCTTTAAGCTCATTAATTCTCTTGTCCCCTTTGGAGTTCCTCCAAAGCACAGAATGGAAAATCCACATAGAAATGCCCATGGCTAGTGAAACCTTACCTACATGTATGTAATTTGATCTCATGATTAGGAAAGTTGGTAATGCAAGCAAAGATGTTCATTATATTCTATTCCCTCTTTATAATGCAACAGAGGGCTTGCCCTTCACTAGTATTGGGGGGGGGGGTTTAATTTCCATGCTGAAAGCCTCCTTTACATGTGTTTCATTGGCAGGAAGGCATATTCAGTAAACACACATGTTGGCAGTAGTATGGCATGGCAAATATGTCAGACCATTTGCTAGTAAAGACCAACATGAGGGCCTTAGTTTCTTGGAAGGGAACTGTTTGAGGCTGAATTTGCTTGGAGCAAGTTGCTTAAGAAGTGCTGCAAATGTCAATTAAAAGCATTCAATTTCAGAAAAATCCCTCTCTCTCTCTCTCTTTTTTTTTTTTTTAAAGACATATTCTCTAATCCTGGATAATTATAGTTTGCATGTAAACTGTACAAATGGGGAGGGCACAGCACATTTGACCAGATGTAACTTCTGAGAAATCACTCAAAATAAATCCAAAGGAATGCACCCTAAATTCAATTTGTGCTGATTGCTAGTTCATACATAATTAGAGACTCCAATGTACCCTTTCAAATGTCACTTTAGTGCTTGTTGTAAGCCTAAAGCAAATCATCTCCCCACTGCCCTGGATCAATTGTAGGAAGCATTTTCCCCCTTCAGATTGTGAAAGATTATTTGAGAAATGTATTACCAGGTTTAATAGAATGCATGCAAATTGTTCTATTTTTCTCATAATTTATCAGAATAAAATAGGAATGGCTTCTATTAAATAGATTAAAGGCAAGGAGCATGAGCCTTTGAGCAGAAAATTGGGAAAGGGAGGAAAGGACAGAAGGAAGGACGGAAGGAAGGAAGGAATTCATGGCTTGCCTCTTCTAACAACCCAGAAACCTACTGGGGTTCTTCTCTGTTGTTGTTTTTTAACCAACTGAGCAGCATTGTAAGAAATGCAAGGTAGCTGTGGAGTGTGGGACTATACCATATTGCCATAATGCAGCCTCACTTTCTAGCAGGAGAGATTTTGCTTAAAGTGCAATTGCACTCCAGTATCATTATTTTGTGGATTTTGTATTTTGTTGTATTTTGCACTCCACAGTTATAGCGCTCTGATACCATTGAAACTGCCAAGCCTCTGGAATCCTGGGATTTGTAGATTTTTTTCCCCAGATATAGAACATTTTGCTAGGAAGCTTGCGTGTTGGGATAAAGGGAGTCACTACAGCTCTCAGCAGAAAATGTCAATCTTACCACTGAAGCAAACTACAAATCCCTGGCTTCCAGAGGATGGAGTCATAACAGTTAAAGCAGTAGAAAACAGCTTTGGGATTGAAAGAATATTCAAAAATATTCCATCATATTAAAGAATATGGTTTTTTAAGTGTTGAGAAACTGTGATTAGAAGAATCCTGGCCTGACATGAATCTGTGCAGTTTAGGACTTATTCTGTGCAAGCACTGTAGGGGACACATATATGGTTGTTGTTGTTGTTGCTGCTGCTGCTGCTACTGCTGTTGTGTGCCTTCAAGTCATTTCTGACTTATGGCAATGCTAAGGTGAACCTATCCATGGGGTATTCTTGGCAAGGTTTGTTCACAGGAAATTTTCCATTGCCTTCCCCTGAGGCTGAGAGTGTTTGACTTGCCCAAGGTCACCCAGTGGGTTGCATGGCTGGGCTGGGAATCAAATCCTGGTCTCCAGTGTCAAGGTCCAACACTCAGACCACTACATCATGCTGGCTCTCATACACATATAGACAAAACACAAATAAATGAGCCACTCCCATATATGTATGGCACCAAAAAATGGCTTGAAAGGTGCATTGCTATAATAATAATAATAATAATAATAATAATAATAATAATAATAATAATAATAATAATACTTTTTATTTAATATCCTGCCCCTCTGAGATCAATCGGGGCGGCTTACATCATAAAATCGCATTACAACATTTAAGAACAATTTCCCTCCCTCCTCCAACCCCTTAAAAAATTATTAAATCCAACAGTATTAAAAAATACCAAATACAAGAGGATATATACCTCTATATAAATTGCCATCAAGTCAGCTTCAGCTTATGGCAACCCCAGGAATGGGAAACTTCCATGACACTCTGTTATTAAGACTCCTTCTAAAGACTTTCAATCACAATTACTATATGTACTGTGAAGCTTACCAGCTTCAAACTTTGTCACATTGCAGAGACAGATCCCCGGCGAACAGCCTCCAAACTTTCATTACTGTAATTCAATCCTCCTTTCTTGTTGGGACATGGAGGAAGAAGTCAGAAAAGTTATTTTGGGGGCCCCCATTTCCCAGGATCCACAAGCCAATGTGGCCAGTGGGAATCTGGCACTCATTTTTCAAAAGTTCCCCCTAGCCTAGCTCTGATTAGAATTTGGTATCCTTGCCAGTATGGTATAATGGTTTGAGCATTGGACCGAATCCTGCTTTGCCATGTAAACCCACTGGGTGACCTTGGGCAAGGCACACTCTCTTATCCTCAGAGGATGGCAATGGCAAAAAAACCTTTGAAAAAACTTGACAAGAAAGCCTTTAGAGTTTCCTTTAGAGTCACCATGTGTTGGAAATGACTTGAAAGCACACAATGAAAATTCCTTGCTTAAGGTTTCTTATTAAAGGAGGTTGCCTGTCTAAATATAACCTGTTAGCTTTCCAAGTTAAGACAGTGTCTTTCCTTCCCTTTGCTGGCTTCAGCGCTCATATGTCCTTGGACACTCAAACTTCCTTGCATCTTTTTCTCCTCTCTTGAATGAATGATGTATTTCTGGCTCCTACTTGCAAACTCCCTGTTGTTTTCACTTTCTCTCCACCCCACCTTCCTTTTTAGTGACTCTAAATACCATAGGTAAGGCCAATGCTTGTGATATTACAATTTTATGGAATGGAGCCCTGAAACTGAAAATAGTCTACAATTTTCCCTCTGATTGGATACATTGGTTCATGCTCTTCTATATTTCTGCCTTTAAAAAAAGAAACCCACAGCAATTCAGAAATAACTACCTTTCTCCCCTGTTTTGAATGACCCACTATGAAGTGGCATCATTTTCGATTGGTATTACACCAAGGTAAAATTACAGAGACAGCAAAAAACAAACTGTAAGATTCTTTCCAAAAAAAAGAACATCATTGATTATGGATTTATAATTTTTATCTCCCTGTACCCCCCATCCAGCTCGACTTTCTTCTCTGGAAGCTACAATGGGAACATCTGGCAGTCAGTTTTCAGCCCTTCATTGAGCTGAAATTGTGTTGGCAAGTTGCACTTAAAAGGCAGGATTTAAATGCAACACCCTTGCCTCTGAAATATGTTGCTTTTAAATAAACTTGTTGGATATGACAAGAGGTGTGATTATATGGCTAGGGAAAGTGCTCCTTCATAGAAATCATCTCCACAAGTGGGTGGCTTTAACAAAAGTAATAGAGGAATCCATTGAGAGGAGGTGAATCAATGCTTATTAGCCTCAATAGCCATGTATTCAGAGAGAAAATATACAGGTTACACATAGGTGGTAGCCACTCTTTTTGTGATATTTTACCTACAGGTTTGGTCAGAAATCCATTCAAAAGTAATATTGTGGGGTTGGCGTTTAATCCATATTTGTATTATGAGTCACATCCAGAGCCTGGAATGTCATTTTATTTTATTTTTTTTAATAAAAGGCATTACCTATGCATTAATTTCTTGCAAATAGTTTCAAACCATTTGTTATTATTGAAAAAAGTGGTGTATTACTTATTACCTTTAAAAAGTTATGTCAAATTACAAATATACACACACATACACATACACACTAAAAACTACAAAAATGCCCCCAAATCCCTCCTCAACCACTGTGTTGTAAAAATATAAGTACATAGCAAAAACAGAGTACTATTTATTTATTACACTTGTCCCTCCTGATACATGAGGATTGATTTTGGACACACACACACCCTACACACACACACTGGAAATACTGCAAATATTGAAGTCCCATAGGATATAATGGTTGTGCACTCCTGCACATGCCATTTTGTCCCTCAGTGCTTGCCATCCTTGAAAGACTGAGAGATGTGAACAGCAAGTCCACGAATGGTGATGGATGAGTGTACACTGAAAAAGTAATGGCATTTCCATTTATTATATTAGTTTTCCAAAATGTTCTTATGACCTCCTTAACACAAAAAATAGTTCATTGCAGGTAGCATTTTTATTTGTAAGATCTAACTTCCACACTCTAACCACATCTCATCCCAACTGCTTACTTACTTGTTGGGTGAAAATATGGAGCAGATATAACAATGTTATATCAGGGTAAGTTACTAAGAAGATTCTATGACCAGAATCCTTAACCTACTGCTAAACAATCTGGTGCATTGATTTTTTTCAAGTTGTATTCTAATGACAAAAACGAAGACGAAAATGGTCTTGAAACCAAGCCCTGTGTTGAATAGATGTGAGAGCTGGATACATTTCACCCAGAGAAGTGAAGACTGAGAGATGATATTTGTTATTGTCATGTACCTTAAAGTTGATTTGAACTTATGTCAACCCTAGTCCTAGTCCAACATCCAAACCACTACACCATACTGGATCTTGATATAATATGACAATTTGTACAAGACTGTCATAAGGAAGATGATGTGAGCTTGTATTCTGTTGCTCCAGAAGATGGGACCGAAAACAATGGATTCAAATTACAAGAAAGAGAATTCCAAAAAACATTAGGAAGAACTTCTTGATGGTAAGAGATAGAAGCCACCTTTGCTAGAGGCTGTTAAACAGAAGATCCATCAATCCATCTCTTTATTTATAATCCATACTTCTCCTAGTCTGGGACTCAAGGCAGTTTGCAAACAAATGATGCTGTAGGGATATTGTAGCTATGGATTTCCTGCACTGTAAGGGGATGGACTATATGGTCCTTAGACCTCTAGGATTATATGGATCCTTGTTGATGTGTTGGGAGCAAAGGCTGGAGGAGTTCTCTTTTTCCCAATTACAAATTTGATAGATTTATGAAATGGTGAGGAGTTAAAGTAAACAGCCCTTGTCTACACTTTCAACTCTGATTCTGTGATGACAATCAAAATTACATTTTCCCCCATCCAGCTTTTATGTAAAAACAACCACGATAGCTACCAAATGTAAAATCACCTCTCTTCCTGTCTGTCTATAAAGTTCATGGTAGGAATATAAGGGAGGACAACTCTTCTCTATATTATTAACATTCATTTGAATGTAAAATTAAATGTATATTTAATGATTATGGAGGAGAGATAGAGAGACTTAGGGGGGTTGCAGACTGTCAAAAATAGTGTGAATTCAGTCCACTTTTAGGGTTAGGGTTAAGGTTAGGGAATCATGGGAACTGAATTTTATGGTGGCACTACAGTTCTCTGACAAAGAAGGTTCAATGTCTCAGAAAAAAACAATTCCCATGATTCCCTAGCACTAACCCTAACCCTAAAAGTGGACTGAATTCACACTATTTTTGACAGTCTGCAACCCCCCTTAGTCTTTTCTTTTCTCTTTTTCCATAGTTAACAAAGGATACAATTGGATGAACAGGCTTTATTAAAGAGTGAATTGGTTGTCATGGTTTGTGTGCTGGATGCCCAAGTCCCAGAGTCCCTGAATATATCTGTGTCTTGTAGCCGGGGGTGGGGGGGAATGGAGAAATGTTGTTTCCTTCTTGATGACAAGGACTGATGATGGAGAATTCATGCTCTGTTGCACGTTCTGCTTTCCAAAAACATGTGTTGACTTGAACCGTGTTCTTGATTTACTCAATCTTCCTCTCTGAAGACTATTTTCCCCTTCTCCCTTCAGCAATACTTTTCTTCTGCCATGCCTTAAGGTTATTGGCTTGACTGTTTATTCCCTGGACCCTCCTCAGTCAGCATAGCTCATATCAATTATTCATCTGGAGGAACTTTTCTCCCACAAAGTTATCCCCTGACACTTGTAACCAAAGCATAAAAAGAACCTGTCCGACATTGATTCTATCTGCATTCTACGTGGTTTGCATTCCAGTCACTGGGACCTGACTAATATTCTAATGGCATTAATAACTTTCAGCTCCATCGGATATACTGTACCTTGAGAAAGTCACTGCTATGCTATTCATACAAAAAATGCACAATTTGTGATCTTCTGGGAAAACATAGCCACATACATGCTGAGCCTTCACACAAGAGAGCTACAAGTATCATGCAGCTAGAGTTGGAGTGTGAAATTCTCACCTTCCAATTTTTAAAAATAAATTTTCTCAGTTCAGATCTATTTGATATGAATATGGAACCCAACCAAAGTTGTGGAGTCTTTGTGGGGCAATGCTTAAATGCCGGTACTGCAACCACAACATTGTGAGTTTGATCCCACAGGATTCCAGGTTGGTCCATCCTATCATAGGTTGGTAAACTGAATATTCAGCTTTGGGGGGGGGCAATTGGCTAAAACAATGTAAACCACTTAGAGAGTACCTAGTTCATTGTGAAGTGGTACAGAAATGTAAAGTGTTCTTGCTATTGCTCCCCATAGTTTTTTGGCCAGTCTTCTGAGCTTGCAATGTATTTAGGGTTGGGTGTGAATTTTGTTGCATTTTATTTCTGATCAGAATTTATCAAAATGTACAAGAGTGTTGGTGTGGGTATGCATGTGAAATGGAAGTGAACGTATCTAGATGTGGAATTCAGAGACCTAACTGTGTTAGTCTGGAATATAAGTATGCAAAGGGATCTTGTAGCATTTTTGAGACTGAGCACAAGAAGTTGTAGCATGAGCTTTTTGTAGACATAACCTTGACACTGCTTTAACTACCATGACTCAGTGTTATAGATTCCTGGGATTTGTTGTTTTGGGAGATATTTGGGAGACAACCATGAGCCTGCCCAACTTTAAAGATCTTGATAAGAGGTCCTTCTCTTGGTTCCACCACCATCACAAGTGTGTTTAGAGAGGACAGAAGAGAAAGCCTTCTTAGTGTCTACTCCCAATTTGTGAAACTCCCTCCCATAGGAGGCTTGGCTGGCCCCTGCCTCTTCTCTTTCTGCCAAAAGGGAAATTCTCTCTTTCTCACTATATACAAAATACCTATAGCTCTTAACTTAAAATTACAACGGTATGGGTTAAATTATGTTTTTACCCTTTCTACTACATTTAGTTATGTTTTTAATAGGACTGTTTGCTGAATGCTTTTTAAACTTTTATATCAAATCAGTTTGATTTGCTGTAAGACACCCTGGGCCTCATGCCCAGATAAGAGCAGGATGTACATCATCATCATCATCATCATCATCATCATCATCATTATTATTATAAAAATTGAAGAATAAGAAGTACACTCTGCTGTATATGTTCTGTTTTTCTTCATTTCCTCCTTTTTTTGTGTGTTTCTCCACACCCCATTTCTCCTCAGTGCCAGTCCCATCTCTTGGCAAAAGCACGATCTGTGTAAGACTTGATGCCAAAGGCAGCCCAGGCTTGAGTGAAATTTGGCATACTAATAAATACTACTTTGTGGAAGAGCATCTTTGGTGTGTATTTTGGTAAAAGCAACCATCACACCATAAATATACATTAAATTTGCATCAGGCTGTCTTGGCAGTTGTTTTCTTTTGCACATGTGAAGTAAGAAATAAAGACTGAGACTGCTTTAAGATGCAGCGGCACAAAGGTATGAACCAAGTATATTCAATTTAACAAACACATTACCTTTTTCTGCTGTCTTCCCTACCCTGATGTCAAATGAAGACTTCATAAATTATAGCTTTCAGTTTTAAAATCCACTTTTCTTGCAGCAGAGCTAACAAGTCTGTGATTTACCATATCATTAATAAAAATAATTTATTTTTGATCAGCAATAGAGGGTTGGATTAATGCAATTTGCTACTCCATCTTTTAAGGGGGGGGGGGGAAACCTA
>CM034704.1:23545477-23590655 GCA_020142125.1 Phrynosoma platyrhinos
GGATTGTCCATGCCATTGTATTTCCAATTTCTATGTATGGTTGTGAAAACTAGACAGTGAAGAAGGATGATAGGAAGAGGATCAACTCTGTAGATACCATGGACAGCTAGAGCGATAAATGGGATCAGGCCTGGAAGTCAAAGTGACTACATTGAGACAGTTGTAATTTGGACATATCCAGAGAAGACATGACACATTAATAAAGATGATAATGTTTGGCAAAGCAGAAGGCAGCAGGAAAAGAGGAAGACTCCACTACAGCTGGAGAAAGAACTGTTTGACAGTGGAATATGCTACATTGGAGTATAGTAGTGTCTCCTTCTTTGGAGATTTTTAAACAGAGGCTGGATGGATATCATGTCAGAAGTGCTTTGATTGTATGTTCCTTCATGGCAGGGGTTGGCTTGGATGACCCTTTGGATCTTTTCCAACTCTATGATTCTATGGTGTTATGAAAGAAGCCACAGCCCTGAGTTTGCAATGCTTTTGAGCAGGTCTGTTGATGTCATGGTGACTCAAAAGTGTCTTATTCATAGGATCACCATATATTGAAGTCAACTGGACATCATTTGACAACTACAACAACAATCCAGATACAATATGAATGATCAACTTGTGCTATTCCATACATTGTTGGGCCGCAGTTCTGATAGATATAGCAATTTTAACATGCCTGTACTCAAAGGTTGTTATTTTGCATAAATATATAACATGTATGTATGTCATTTACTGTTTGATGGTCTTAGTCACATCCTCTCTCTTCCTGAATCAATTAGGCTGCAGTTCAGCTGAGTTTGTTTATCCCCCAATTTGTTGTTAGTAGTTCTCATACTCTTTTCCATGTTGAAGAACACATGTTACTAAACCTCTCATCATGAGATGTTATGAAACCTGATGTCTTTGTAAGTAAATCTACTTCATATGTTTTTACACAGAAGACTAAACCAATTTTATCTGCTAGATTTGAGTTATGGGACTGGCTGTTATTCACCTTCTGCCTGTGGATGCTAATCCCTCTGCTTGTGAGATACACCACGATCTCTCACATTTCCCAGCAAATTCTCACAGCCCTAGCCAACATAGCCCAATGGTGATTGCTCACAGATATTTCAGCTCAGCATCATTTGGAGGGTTATAGCTACCAACTTTGATCTAAAATGAGAGTGAATATGGTCTAAAATTCTATTGCAGGCCAGCTTGTGATAATTGTTTTAGTTGTGAAATTTGCTGTTTTGGTGCTGGGACATCCTAGAAAATGAAGTTCCTAATTCCCTCCAAGGTTGCAATAATATGAAAAGTAATAGAATACATTTAATATTGGAATGCTTGGATAATTTCCACTTTCTCTCTTTTGCAGTTAGACAGGATAATATTAAACAATTAAAACACTTCAGATGTCCATTAGTACTTTCGTCTATTTTCGTCATTCTAAATATGTTTTTAATGGCAATAGACACCTACAGTACTCTCTTCATTATGAATATATTTCCAGCAAGGTAATACCAGTAATTTCCATCTAATCATTTTGTGATGAAGCACAAATTAACTCCTGAGCCAACATAGCTATTTTCAAAGATTATTGGGTATGAGTTTTATTCTTCTGCAGATTTGGAACAACCTGTTGGTGTGATCTAAAGTTAGTATCATCTTTATTGTAGGATGGCTTTCATTCGACTTCACTGAGATTCTCTGGGAGTGTGTTATTTGAAGTGTTATTTTTAGAAAGCTGCAAACCTGCTATAATGCATGATACAAGACTGAAGCAGACCATAGGGTATGAATACTGAGTAACTGTTGAAGAAGCACACCTGTGCTCTCATATGAAGTGTAAGGACTCCATAGGGTTAAGCTTCAGGTTTCTTTTACCATCTCCCATGTAGAAAAGAGATTCAATAAAGTAGTTTCCACTGTGGTTTTATTGTCCTTCTAGCTCAAAGGAGTTAGAGACTGTGCTACACGTGTTTCTATATTAAAACTGTAATTGTTATCAGGATATTAGGATTTTTTTAACAAAGTAACAATGATGCCTTTATCATATAAGTGCCTGTGAAGAGATAATCTGTATTGTATTTTGAAAGGCAGAGGAGAAACCTTTTTCTTGGTTTGCCATCCAACTACCTGATTCTGGGTGCTCCAATGGAAGCCCATTGAGTCATAAAGTTTATTATTGTTGGTTGTTGTATGCTTTCAAGGTGTTTCTGTCTTATGGTGACCTAAGGCGAACCTGTTATGAGGTTTTCTGGGGGCTGAGAGTGTGTGACTCTTCCAAGGTCACTCAGTAAGTTTCCATGACCAAGCGGGGAATCAAATGCTGATCTCCAGAGTTATAATCCAGTGCTCAAACTACTATACCATGTTGTCCTTTGAAGAATTGTTTCTATCTCAAATTTGTTCCTAGATGATCAAGCAACCTTGAAATATGCAACTGAAAAACTGGTTGAGCAAAGAAGTGTTTGTGCTCACCAGATTTCTCGGTGCAGAAGCAGGCAAAATATGATGAATGGATAGATGGAGTGTGAATCCATGCCTTTATCAAAGTTCATTGTCTGGGGCGATAAAGGAGCTCCATTGTGATTGCCAGATTACCCCCTTATAGTGGTTTGATTTGCTGGGACCTCCATCTTTTGCAGGACTGGGGGCCTGCTAAAATAATCCACCTTCAAAAAGAATAATGGATCTATAAGTGTGGCTGATATATTAGACACTTTTCCAGCTGCTAAATCTGGAGATCCTGGTTCCTGGTTGAGTTGTGAAATGGGGAAATTCCACTTTTTGCAACTGACTTATATGCCTCCTCAAATATGTGCATTAATAAATCACCACTTTTATGACCTACTCTCAAGTTTTCCTGTCTCTGACTATCCTACTTGTAACAAAAAAACCCACCAAGATTACAATAAAAACATCATTTATTTTATGAGTTCTCTTGCTTATAACAGTCCATCCAATACTATACAGTTCATCTAAAGAGGTTGTCATGTTCCAATTCTGGTTAATGGAAGCCTATTGCTGCCATGGCTTTTTTAGTGATGAGAGAGCTTGGAATTCATATGAGCCAATAAAGATGCCATGATTTGCATTTTCATAACCCACCTTTCAGCATTCCAAGTGTGACTTTCACTCTTAGGACAGCACCATGCTGTAAAAGGACAGGTGAGGCATCACAAAGGGATATTTATCATCTCTGAAGGAATCTTGGTACCAAATCCTAATAGGATTTCTTACAAAAATGACTTCTGTTCCTATCTGATATGGAGAGGTTATGAAGACACATTTTCAAACCATTGCTGAGGAGTTGTAGTTTTATGTGTGTATATATATGAAATACAGACAAAGATTAAATTCTATATACAAATTTCCAGCAAACTTCCCTGCTTCCAACAAATACACCATGTCACATGAAACTATTGACTTGTAAAATATATTTATTGCAGTTTTCTTAGCCTGGCATGGCTAAATCTTTAATATTTTGACACTTGAGGTATTTTTCAAAGCTGATATGCTATCTGTGCATTTGTTTGGGGAAAAGGGGAGAGGATCAGGACAGAACAGTCTAATTCTCAGCATTACCAGACCTACTGGAAGTAGGAATGGACAAACTGGTAGGAAGGTAATTCTTTAATAGGGAGACTGTATGGTGTATTGGTTTGAATATTGGACTGCAACTCTGAAGATGAGGTTTTCAATCCCTACTTGGCCAAGCTGCATTCTCGAACTTAGGGGAAGATAAAAGTGAACCCCCTCTGAAAAATCTTGGCAATTAAACCATGTTATAGGTTTGCCTTAGGGTTGTCATAAATCAGAAAATGTTAAAGGTACACAACAGCAGCAATTCTTCACCAATTTTGTTGCTGAAGGAAACAACAGGTAATTTTTGAATCTTTTATCTCACTATGGGAAAACCTTGAAAAATTGCAGTTTTTGAAGACTATTCACAGTTCTGGACTTAGTCTGTGCAAAATTCACATGTGCTATTTTTTGTAAAGAAAACAAAATTCTTTGTGGAGAAAATAATACTTATATGCAGAAATATTGTCTTCTGTGTAGAAAATTCTGTTTCCTATGCAGAAAATGTTTTCTGTACAAAACAATTAGTCTCAATCTGCCGAGATTCTGATTGGGATTTTCCTGATCAGGGTTTCTTGACAGTGAAGAAACACAGTTTTCAACCATTTCTGAAATGTTGTGTCCTTTCAAGTTATTTCTGACTTATGGCCACCCTAAGGTGAACCTATCATGAGGTATTATTCGGAAGATTTATTTAGAGGTTTGATTTTGCTTTCCTCTGAGCCTGAGAGTGCGTGACTTGCTCAAGGTCACCCTGTATGTTTCCAGCAGGCAAGTGCATATTTGAGTCCTGGTTTTCCAGATTCCTCATATGTTCACCCATAACAGAAATGTGCAAAAAGTCATAGCCTTCTAAACTGCATTTCAGCTCTTAATAATATGGGTCATACAAGGAAATATTTGCCAGCTGTAGCATTTATTCTGCCTCTCATCTATGAAAAGTTGCACTTGCAGAAAATTCCCCCTCCTGCACAAATTGGGGAGAAAAGCATGCAGAGGCTCCCAGGTTTAATCCCTGACATTTCTAGTAAAAAAAAAATCAGTTAGAAAATGATGAGAAATATGTCTGAGATCCTGAACAACTCCTTGCAGTTGGAAGGATAACTGGGGCTAAGATTTGCTGACTATCTAGGCTATACCAGGATTAAATGAACCCATGACATTACTATTTTCTTTTCATTTTAAACTGCTTCTCATAAACTGACGCTCTCCAATTTAGTATACATAACTTGGACATGAATGTAGCCCTGGTGATAATATTGGGCCAAACAGACCAATGATCTAACTCAGCATAATGCAACTTCTTTCTGTATTCAGACTTTACAGACAAAATATAACATAACTTTCTACATTACAAGGTTCTTTCTTCCTTTATTTCTTTGAGTCTGTTGTGTTGTATTAATCCCAGCCAAAAAAAACCAAAAAACATGCTGGCAGCTGGTTCTGGGTACTGCAAGATTGCCGCTTAAGACAATTTTGTGGCCTGAACTAATGCTTAAGTTATGGGCAGAAATCTAATTGCTACCCGTATGTGCTGAGAAACTTGCAACTTCAAAATGAAATTAGCACTCTGGAGCTTATGGCTTTATGATCTAATGTCCCTGAAGGTGATAAATAATTGAGAAGAGTTACAGTGGAACAAGTTGAGAAAATGATTTCTAAACCTGAAATTGCCCAATCTGTTTTGATGACATTGAGACCAGCTAGTTGGAAATTAATTGTATGTTCTGTGTAAGAGCTCCCTCTCCATCTTTCTTTCTCTTTCTTTGCTGTTAAGAAACCCTCCTGTAATTGTAAAATAATAATAACAACAATAATAATAATAATGGGGGAAAGAAAATTTGACACACTGTTGTTTTGTAAGATCTTTCATGTGTTGGGTGGTGGAATTTCTCTCCAACATGGATCCTGTTCCTTAAATTGTTTCAAGGTGAATTGAAATCCGAGATTTGGAGTATTTTCTCAGGCTGACTATTCAAACATGAGGGAAACTTTTTGGGCTGAATTTCTTCCATTATTGTAGCTCTTAAAACATGCAAGGAAAAAAAAGAGTTTTGACAAATTCAAGGATGGGTGAGTGAATGTCAATGTAGTTCCATATCCTCCAACTGCTCCATTTTGGTAGGGACAATCTTGATTAATTCCCTGTCATCCTACATTTTCAGTTGATCTAAAAATATCCCACTTTCTCTCTCCTCCTCACACTCTTCCCTTTATTCTTGCTTACATTACTTGCTGCAAACTAAGTCCAAAGTGCAAAAGTGATTTGCACTCAATTAATCGGTAGGGAGGAGAGGAAGAATCTAGCCCAGTGATTCCCAAACTTTGGTCCTCCAGATGTTTTGGACTACATTTCCCAGAATTCCTGACAGTTAGCCAAACCGGCCAGGGCTTCTGGAAGTCAAAGTCCAAAACACTTGGAGGACCAAAATTTGGGAACCATTGATCTAGCGTGAAGTCGTAGGCTTTCATGGCTGGCATCCATAGTTTTTTGTGGGTTTTTTGGGCTGTGTAGCCATGTTCTAGAAGAGTTTCTTTCTGACGTTTTGCCATAGATGCTGGCGAAAAGTCAGAAAGAAACTCTTCTAGAACATGGCCACACAGCCTGAAAAACCCACAAAAAACCATTGATCTAGCCCTTCCCATTAGGCTCAGCAAACTGATGTAGTCTCTCCTAGCTTGGGTGTACTTCCTTATTAATATCATTTGCCATCTTCACCACACTCTTTTGTTGCTTGGTCACACATGTCATTGGATTTGGAAGAAACTTTGGAAGGAATGCAATTCTAGATTGTTTTTTTGGGGTGGTGAGAGTGGTTGGTTTGGCAAGATAATTTCAGTGGGCCTCCCTCGCCGAATTGTCCCACTTCCTTCTTACCACTGTGAGACCACCATCTTCCACTCTTGCACTTTTCCAAAGAAAAAGATGCCTTGAGAGTAGAAATGTACCATAGAAGCATACAATTGTAGAACTGGAGTGGATCATAAGAGACATCTATCTGATAGCCCACCAGTACATGAATCTGCAGCTAAAGCATCCTAAACAGATGGCTATCCAAGCTCCGCTTTTAAAAAAAATCCTCCATGAAACAGAATCTACATTTATTTATTGGAGTTATAGCTCACCTTTCTCCCAAAATGGGATTCAAGGTGGCTGATATGATTCCACCTTTTCTCTCTTCTGTATCCCTATGTGTGTGCTGTTGTTGTTGGGTGCCTTCAAGTTGGTTCTGACTTATGGCAACCCTAAGGAGACCCTACCATGGATTTGCCTTCCTTTGAGGCTTAGAGTATGTAACCTGCTCAAAATCACCCAATAGCTTTTTGTGGCTGAGCCAAGATTTGATCCCTGTTCTCCCAGAGTTCTAGTCCAGCACTCAAACCACTGCACCACTCTATCTATGTGCCAGAATCCCTGCACAGTGCCACTTTTCTTACTTCAAACTCTTTTCATGCTTTCTATGCAGTCTCTTAGTTTCCATGTCCTACTGAATCTCATCTTAAACCTCCCCTTCTGAAACTGAAACTGCAATACATACAATGAGCTTAAACACACATCTTTCTAATGTTTCCTTTCACAAACTTCTGCAATGAATTTTTCATTTTAAACTCCTTGGGGCAGAAACCTAATTTTGTTGTTGTTGTCCCTGCTTTTCAAAGCACCGCACATAAAGCATAAATATTAATGTGAATACAATATCTGAGTTTCCTTTTAGTGTAGAAACCCTGATATGATTAGCCTTTCTGATTTATTTCATTGTTTTCTTTAGCAGAAGGTACTCCGTTGATTCTTTCAAAATATTGGAAGTATTAATTCAAATCACTTGTTTGTGAGCCATCTGACACTACCAGCTATTCATTACTTAAAATTACCCAGGAAAATATCCTTGTACTGCTTGGGTTGCAAGCTGGGGATGTTGCACAGCCCTTTGGTATTGGATGTTGACACACATCATATCCCCCCAAGTTCTGCTTTTGCTTTCATCCTTCCTTCCCTTGGCCAGGTACTTATAAAGTGACAAGGTAGCTGAGTGATCTCTTATGAACACAGACACAAACTGTACTTACCTTTCACCTTCAGAGTCACCTCTAGCATGATGCAAACATTTCATTTTCAGTCTTCCTCCTGGTAAACAACTTTTGAATGATGGCAGGAACTGGGCAAATTGTGGCTTAAGCCCAAGAAGGAAAATGCTATTTTATTTTACTTTATTTTTTTTTTCTGCTGCAGGCTGTGTTTTCTTGTTGCACTTGACATCTCAGCAATGAAAGTGACTGAGCAGTAGAAAAATCTGGCTGTCTCCAGGGCTGGATTATCCATTTTTCACAGCACTCCTTGGAATGGGGACTCAGCCAGGTTTAACATCCCTGTTGCAATGTTATTGGAGCACACCACTTTGTGTGTATGTGTGGGAGATGTCCACGCCCTACTTTCTACCCTGTCTGGGCATCACAAATTTCTTTTGCTCTCTTATTTTCTGGATATCGATGTAAGTTCCAACAGCATGACATGGTACTGCCCAGCTCATGGTGACCCTGTAGATGAGACATCTCCAATATTCTCTATCTTCCACTGCTCTGCTTAGGTCCTGCAAATTTATGCCTGAGTGCAACTTAATAGAGTCTGTGAAGTTGAAGGCTTTCATGGCTGGCATCCATAGTTTTTTGTGGGTTTTTTGGGCTGTGTGACCATGTTCTAGAAGAGTTTCTTTCTGATGTTTTACCAGCATATGTGGCTGGCATCTTCAGAGAACACTGGAATGGAAGAGAGTGGATGTATGTGTATATATATATATATATATATATGTGAGACCCTGGGTAGGGTGGGGTGATTCCCATGTAAACTGTGTGCTCTGTTGTTGTTGGCAGGGCCTCAGGGTGGGAGGATATGCAAATGAGGATTATTGTCTGCTAATTGTTGATCATTGTCTGCTGGGAAAACCCCTGACCCTGAGTGGTTTCTCATTTGCATTTGCTGAGAGCTGATTTTTCTATTTTGCAGGACTGGTAGCCAAACTTTGGGGGATTGCAGACTGCCAGAAATAGTGCAAATTGAGTCCACTTTTAGGGTTAGGTTTAGTGCTAGGGAACCATGGGAATTTTTTTCTGAAACATTAAGCCTTCTCTGTCAGAGAGCTCTGGTGCTACAATAAAAGACAGTTCCCATGATTCCCTAACCCTAACCCTAACCCTAACCCTAACCCTAAATGTGGACTCAATTTACACTATTTCTGGCAGTCTGCAACCCCCCTTTGTTTATTTTAAGGGTTTCTTCTTTCCTGTTGAAGTTATCCAAGTGTTTGTGGATTTTGATGGCTTCTCTGTGCATTCTGACCTGATAGTTTTTGGCATGATCCAGAATTTCAGTGTTTTCAAACAGCATTTTTTGGCCCAGAATGGTTTGTAATGTGTTCTGCTACTGCTGATTTTTCTGGCTGGCCCAATCTGCCGTGTCTCTCATGTTCCTTGATTCGTGTTTGGACTCTGCGTTTGGTGGTCCCTATGTAGACTTGTCCGCAGCTGCATGGTATGCGGTAAACACCTGCGGCTGTGAGAGGGTCTCTCCTGTCCTTCGCTGAGAGCAGCATTTGTTGGATTTTCTTGGTTGGTTTGTAAACCATTTGGACGTTGTTTCCTCACCTATTTTGTCTGTGACTCTTTTGATGTATGGTAAAAATACCTTCCCTTTGGGTGATTGCTTGTCTTCACTCTTTTGGGTTTTTCTGGGTCTGGCAGCCCTTCTGATGTCTGAGCTGGAGTAACCATTTGCCTGTAGAGTTAATAGAGTCTATCCATCTGGCATGTGGTTTTCCTCTCTTTCTACATCCCTCCAACTTTCCCAGCATTACTGGGTTTTTTCCCCTAGCATTACTGTTTATTCACATTATCTCTATATCACCAATTAAAAGAATCACAAGCAGGACTGGAGGGAGAAACTAAATACATGATCCAGATGCATTGAGAATCACTCCCATATCAGGCTTTGGAGCACTGGACAGAACAGTTTCCTGAGTCCGCCCCCCATACATACTAAAATCTATGGATGCTCAAGTCGCATTATATACAATGGCATAGTAAAATGATGTCCCTTTCAAAAAATGACAAAATTAAGGTATGCTTTTTAGTATTTTTTTTTGGGGTGGGGGGGATTTTCAAACCACAGATGGTTGAATCCGTGGATACAAAATCCATGGATACAGAGGGATGACTGTATAAAGTTCATAAGTTCTTCCATTTATCTATCCACCCATGTTTTGATATGTTCTGCTGGAGACTGCCTTCATGTGCCTCTTGTACAGAAGTCCTATATACAGCAAAAGGAGAAAGGACTTTTTTTGTGGTGGCATCCAGAATGTAGAATGCTCTAATAAATCTGCATCTGATGAAAATAGACTACACTCCATATAAGCTTATGCTAGAAATTTCTTTTTCTGAAAGGTGCTGCAGGATTCTTTTATTTCACAGACCAGCACAGCTATGTTTCTGAATACAGTGACAGCAGTTCTGCAAGGCTTTAAGCAGATTCACTAAATGTGAACTTTTCTGTGTTAAACAGGTGTGCTACCACTAAGTCTCATCACACTTTGTGCTCTCTGTTATGCCAGGGGCTGCTGCTCAGGAGAAGGGCAGGACATAGACATTTGGTGTTAAATGATGCCATGGTTGGTGGCAGATGATAATGTCCCCTCTAATGGCTAGTTTGGACCTTTGTTAAATGATGTGCACCATTTGGAATTAGTCTCTTGGAACCAGCTTGGCCTTTTCAGAAACTTCTTTTCCCAAGTCTATCAGCATTAAAATTTCAAAACCAGGTATCTTTAAAAAAAATAAAAAATCAGATATTGCCTCCCATGAACTGAAATTTCATGTGCTGGAGAACTAATGACACTTGAGCACCTACATCATTAAGCAACAGACAGGACATCTCCCCAGAATATTTTGGTTGTTAGGGCCAAAAAGGAACATCCTTACAAATGTCTTTTCCCCCTCCAAATGTCCTTTGTTAGCTGCATTAGATTTAGCTCTATGTGAAACGACTGCAGGTTCAGTTTGTATGAAATGCAATTTTATGCCAGAGGTAATAACTAGCACATTTGAAAGGGAAGGTGTGATGTTAGGGGACCATTTTTTAATCTCCTAGAGGTTGAATCCAAGCCTGCTATCATTTGCACAAGCTGGTGCGAGCAGTGAACAAGCAGAAATGAAAAGTTCTCTCTTTTGTTTTCTCAGGTGCTGCCGTTTGCATTCACAGAAGATTTAGAATGCATCCCTGGATTCCAACAAAAGGTTTTTCATATTGAACACCCATCTGCATTCAAGGCGAACCAGGCAATTCTGAATTGTAAGAAATCTTATTTTCATATGTCACTTTTGCACAATAATATATATTTATATAATGTATTACCCACAGGCTGGGTGTTCCTATCACATTTGGAATATATGAGACATTCAGGGCCCTTGTGATGAGTTCACCTCTGAATTTTCTGCTTCAGTTTTGCAGCATACTGAATGGTTTGAATCCCCTCACCCCACCCCACCCAACCCAAACTTGTATTTATGCAAACCTTGACCTTTGGCTGTACATTATGACTTCTTGTGTGTTTTGAAAGGGTCCTCTACTTTAGTCAGTGGTTGGCTGGAATATCTGCATGGACATTGGGAATGATCTGTTGACCTTTCTCCTGAATGCTTTAGCCATTGTCTGTTTTGCTCTGGGAAAGAGTGTCCTTGATGGAGAAGAATCTTGACTTGCAGCTGAGCTTGTTTGCTGGCATTTGCAGGCTTGACATTCCTGTTATGCACTGACCCTTGCAATTTAGTCCTTGGCTTTTGATTCAAAAGATGGCTTCCTTGCATTAGGGAATTCCAAAGCTGAATGGTATCTTTGGTGAGGTAGATGAATGAGTTGGATGGACAAGTCCTATTTTAAATAGCTAGGTGTCACATTAAAATGTTGTCACCAATGCTAGGTGGATAAAATGAAATGCACCATGAGGTCTTAACAGTACTATCTGCTCTTGAGTTGCATGATTCTGGTGCTAATAGGAAGGGGGAAATAAAAGGTTATGTTGTAACCAACATAAATTCTATTATTGGCCTCAATCAGAGTAGACCAGAGTGATTTACTAAGTGTTGACTGAGCATCCAACAATGAATTTAGTGTGCTTAACAATAGGAGTCAAGATCCCAATTCACATTGTTTCTTACTTTACTTGCTATGTATAAAAAGATTTCATCTAGAAGTAGTTTGGAGTTCAAGGCTTCATCTTCCATGGATCAAAACCAGTTTCCTTCATGGGTCTCAAAATAGAAATGATCCATAACTGTCTAGAGAGTTGTAAACAACCTGACATCATTGACATCAAGCCTGCAGAAGAAACTGTATGGTTTGAGAAGGTCTTGGTTTTGATTTGTCTCTGTTCTGGTGGTAGAACTTTAGAGATCCTAATCAAACTGTACTTTTTTGAAGAGTGTGATGCAACCTTTATATAGTTGAGAGGAACTGTTGGAAGAAGGACAACCCTTGCTTTCACTCTCCACCTCTTGTCATCCTTTTGATCTGATGGGGCAAATTTCTCCAGGCCTTTGGTATTTCTCAACTGGTGCAAGAAAGATTGTATGCACTTCCAATGAGTCATGATATTGTTTTCACAAAAGACAAAACAGACATAAGATCTACATTTCACAGAGGATTGTCACCTCCCAAAGACTGCTTCCTAAAATATGTTAAATGAATCCAAGCATTCCCTGTTTTCAACTCATCTGCAACAGCTTCTTCTTTAATATGAGACTTTATTTTCACTGCTAAACACTATTGCTTTCTCCATTTGGGATGTCTTGTTTTATTCTGTCTTGGCATAAAAAAAGTGCTTGAGAATATTTTGATGTTTGAAATCATACATATTTGAGACTTCCACTTGTATTCTGTTGTGTTTTGTTTTAAATGTATTATGGACATCTTTCCAAAATAACATTTGCCAGTGTGAAATTTCTCAGCTTCTTCTGTTTTGTTTTCTTTTAAGATAATATGTTTGGTTTTTGAACATCATATTCAGAACCTGTGTGCCTTATAGGCCCTCAAGTTCAGGTGTATGATCTTCTGAGGTTTACATTTTGATGAAATAAATGACATTGTGAGCAGTGTTACAGTTAATATATCATGGAATCAAGTCCAAGGAAACAAGTATGTTCTACTATTATTTGCATCTTCATTCTGCCTGTGGTGGTAAACCTGTGAAATGGACTGGTAGATATAAAGAAAAGGAGATCCTGTGATTCAATTATGCTTCACACAGAATGGAGTAGAACTCATGGGGACCTCCAGATGTTGTTGGACTCCAGATCCCATCAATCTTAACCAGTATAGCCACAGCCATAGCGAGGTGTGATGGGAGTCTCAGTCCAGCTGTATGTGGAGGGTACATTATTTCTATCTCTAACAGAAAAAAGGATTGTAACCTACCTGTATCTCATTCATGCTGGTTTTCTATTTGGAGAAATATTCTGTTATGCGAATCCTTACCTCTAGGCTGAAGCAGGATAGTTTAGCATCAAATTGTAGTCATCTTTTTAAAGGTGGATTAACTGTGTTTCTTTAATTGTGTTCTTTTTATGTATAAACTATTCTGAAGATCTTAAAAGCACAGTTAGGAACATATGGCTCTCCAGATGTGGTTTGATTCTTAGCCAGCTGCCAGGGATGATGGGTTTTGAACTGTAGGGCTGTTACTTCCCCACTGCCACCCTAGACCAGGGGTAGGAACCTGTCCCCTTTAAGGGCTGAGGGACTTCAGCTCCCAGAATCCCAGGAGCTATTGGCCAACATGGGACTATTGGCCAACATCGCTGAGGCTTCTGGGAGCTGAAGTCCCTCGGCCCTTAAAGGGGAAAGATTGCCTACCCCTGCCCTAGACAATCTCTGCTGTATATATGTGTCTGTAAGTTGATATCCTAATACAGGGGTAGGCAACCTTTCCCCTTTAAGGGCCGAGGGACTTCAGCTCCCAGAATCCCAGGAGCTATTGGCCAACATGGGACTATTGGCCAACATGGCTGAGGCTTCTGGGAGCTGAAGTCCCTCGGCCCTTAAAGGGGAAAGGTTGCCTACCCCTGTCCTAATATATTGTAAGGAGGACAGAAAAGGGAAGGCAGGAGGGGGGAACTATAGACAAAAAAAAATAAAGGAATAAGATGACTTGCTTATTTGGAAAGGTATTTTTGAATGAATCAGTGATGACTTTTTAGTAGCAAGTATAAACAATGTTCACATATATGAACACAAATCATTTTAGAAGAAAAAAAATCAATTGTCTACTGCTCCTGCCCACACCATACTGGAGTGGGTGTACTGGAGCCTAAATGTATCTTGCTGATTCCCTCTTTTCCCTTTATTTCTCTGTCCAACAATATTGAAAAGACAAGCTGTTCAAGCCACATTTGATTGCACGATCTGCGATGACCCAGCGAATTGCACTGGTGTGAAACTGACACAATAATTAAGACACAATAATTAATATTTAGTTGAAAGAGAAGGGAGGAGAGGCTTCTGTTCATTGTTTCTAAGAAATGAGGTGGTTGTAATCGGAGAGACCAAATTGGCTTGATACACAATGTTCAACTGCGACGGATTGCCAGGACCATAGTTCTAGATAATTTAATCAGATCAGAAGTTGTAGATCCCTGTTATGATGGTTTGAAGGCTACACTCTCATTAAGAGTTTGGGGGCACTTTAATTGTGTCACACTATGACAAAGGCCAGCGAGCCCATGTTCCTAGCAGTAATGTCAGATCCATGAATCACTTTCATATATTCATGAGAATAAAACACTGAAAGCAATAGTGTCTTAACTTGATAATCCTTACATTAAACTGATATGATCTGTGTGATTGCCATTATAAAGGTGGAAGACTGAGGCTAAAAAATGATTTGCAGGACATCTAGAGCATTAAATGGAAGATACAAACCAAGGACTTCTTAGCTATGGTCCCACCAATGGTTACTCAAGTATAGAACTCAATGAAAGTAGGACTGGGGCCACCCTGATGCATTCCCAGGTCCTGAGCTTGCTCATTTTGAACTCAGTTTGCAGCCAATGATTTAAGCCACAGCAAAGGGGGAATGTGGGAGGAAACTGGGACTTTAGAAAAAGTAGAAAGACAGAACGTTAATTGGGATTTTCCCAGCCAAATCAAGACAATCTGAAGGTATGTAGTTTTATATAAAAGAGCTAGTGTGGTGTTATGGTTTGAGCATTGGACTAGGACACTGGAAACCAGGGTTCGAATCCTAGCTCATCCATGTAAACCAACTGGGTGACCTTCAGCAAGTTACACTTTCTCAGCCTGAGATGGTGACAATGGCAAACCCCATCTGAAGAAACATGCCAAGAGAACACTATGACAGGGTCATCAGAAGTCAGAAGCGGCTTGAAGCCACACAGCAGCAGAAGCAGCAAAAACAGCAACATTTTAGAGCAGGGTGGGCAAGTATGACCTGCCAGATTTGAGTGGCCTAAAACTATCAGTAGGTCTAGTACACTTGGTGGTGGTCAGGGATTCTGAGACTTAGAGTCCAATAGCATCTGGGGAACCATAGATCAGAAAGTATGCTTCCCATCTGAACCTTAGTGGGCAAGGCAAATGTTATTTCCTCTGAAGACAGTTCAATGGAGGAATGCCACTAAAGATGCAGCTTTTCTGCAGACTCATCAATAAGTTTTATTGTCTGTTTGACTACACTGAGCACTTTTTTAATGTCACCATTACTCAAGAACAATGTAATTTAGCAGTCGTAGCTGCATGTGCGGCCCACCACGAGTATGCAAATTAATAGAGCAACTACGCAAAGCAAGCCTAACGGTGATTGCTTTTGTAGTCTCAGATAAACCAAGCACTTTTAACTCTTGGCTGAAGAATGAAATAAACATTCATATTTTATTTGAATGCAACTGAGGTTCTCCCCACTCCTCCTCTCCTGATCATTTAATATTAGTCAGGAACATGCCGGAGGTTCTGTTACTACTGTTTCCACCAGTAACAAAATATACATGCTGTAGTTGATTTTTACATGCTAGCTGTAAATGCTGTTGTGTTCATTATGCATGAAACTCACAGGAAGAAGAAAGGCCAAAAGGGAAGAGGCTTTTGTATCTTTTCCCCCACCCTCCTCTAATCTATATTCATGCTGAAGCAATAAAACAAAACTTGTTTCACACCGTCAGCAAACTTTTAAAAAATGCCTCCCATTGAGAAATGTAGGGTTTGGAATGGGGATTGTGTATTAAAATATGACTGTTAATTTACACAGATGATGGAGAAGGCCTCCAGTTTAAAAATAAAATAAAACAACAGAGAGGATGGTTTAATCACTATGGCAAGAGTTCAAAGAAAGACTGCATTGTCTGTACTTCATAAGTTAAAACTAGGGCACAACTTTCTCCGTAAAATTAAGCCCATTGGGGCTGCATCTACACTGCAGAATGAATGCAGTTTGACACTGCTTTAACACCTATGGCTGAATACTTTGGAATTCTGAGATTTGTAGTTTTGTGAGATATTTAACCTCCTCTGTCAGAGTGCTCTGGTGCCACCAGAAGCTACAAATCCCAGGATTCCATAGTATGGAACCATGACAGTTAGTGGTGTCAAACTGCATTCATTCTGCAGTGTTTCAGCAAGCTACATCAGTTCTCAGCTTTTAGCCTTCCAGATATTTTGAACTTTAGCTCCCACAAGCCTCAGCCTTCATGGGTAACAGGGGATAGTCTGGGGGTAAAAGATGAAACCTCTGGGACACCAAAGTTGAGGACAACTGTGGTAGGAACCTTTTCAGAATACACAAATCCAGCACTATGATTCTAATTTAATTGCATGGTTCCATCCTAAGGAATCCTGAGATATGTAGTTTAGGGAGCATTGTTAGAATACTCAGCCTGAGAGCTTTAGTGCCTCACCAAACTACAAAGCCAAGATTTCATAGGTTCAGTCATGGCAACTGAAGTGGGATCATAGGCCGCATCTGCACTGCAGAAATAATCCATTTTGGCACCACTTTAACTGTCATGGCTCAATTGGCGTTTTGTGAGCCTTCTCTATCAATAATCCACAAATGCAAAACATTGCTGCCATGACAGTTCTGATATTGGCATTCATGTGATGTTAGTGTTTCTTCCTCTTCCTCTTCCCCTTCCCCTTTCTCCTCTGCCCCTTACTATTCTCAAGGTAGGTTGTTTTTCTCCCCTGCATCCCCCAATTTCATTTCTTTTCTTTTTTAAAACATTAAATTGCATTAGCAGTTTCAAAACTGCATTAAGAATAAAATGACAAACTGAAAGGCACACTGGGTAGGGCACAGGGAAGTAAGGTGGGGTTAAGTAGAAGGATGGAAGAGAGCATGATGGACTTTTCATTGCAAAAACAGTGGAGTTGTGCTCTTGAAGAGACATCCAATAATGGATGCTTCCAAACTGGTATGCATCCATTTTGTTTTAATTGCAGAAGGAACAATAAAGTTCCATGAATCTATGGTTCCTTCATGAAGGGCAGTATAACAGTCCTCCAGATATTTGAAGACTATTATAATCTCTCCCATTAACTTTCTCTTCTTCTTGCTCAATATATTCAGTTCTTTCAAGTGCTTCTGATAGGAATTAGTTTCCAGGCTGCTTGCCAATCTAGTTTCTTTCCTATGGATGTCTGTGGTATCCAAAACTAGGTAAACTTACTGTAATCATGTTGATGTCTGACATGTGTATAAGTTTCCTTGCAGAAGAAGTGGGACATTGTTTTTCAATACAGAATATCCTCTTTCAATTCAAGGTTGCAGAAGCACATGTATATGGTTGTGCATTGTGCATGGATGTGCACAAGTACATTTGGTTGAGCACTAAGTTGCATGGTTCAGTTGCTGGTTGAATCATTACCATTCAACCCAGAGGTTGCATAGGACTATTATGCATGACTCTGTATGCAGAGATTTCCTGATGTAGAAGCTCTGCCAATAGCTCAGTGATAACCTGACAGGTACAGAAGAGAAGATCTCTATTACTTCTCATGGTCTGGAGCAAATACTGTACTTCTATACAGTGCATTAGCTTATTTAGCAAGTGATTAGCATTCCAGTCTTGTAGGCAGCTAATTCACTCCTGGCTATGATCCGCTAAGATACCTGAATGTGACTGTCAAGGTGGGCCTTCCTCTTTCTGTTCTTGTGCCTTTGATTCTTTGTACTGAGATGCAGGACCTGTCTTTCATCTTGTAGGTTCTGGTTCACTGCTCCAGGAAAGGACCAAAGGCCATATGAAACAATTAAGATTTTGCTGCCTGCTGGAAGCAATACTGCATTGAATCTTGATTTTGTCTTCTGGGTGCCTGCAGATTTATGTCAGAAGTCTATTTGCTCCTACAGAAGAGACATGCTGGCTCAGACCTCAGGCTTGTCTAATACATGTCCCAGTTCTACAGTGGCCAACAATGTTCCTCTCTGAAGAATCCAAGCAGGACATTATTACAAAAGCACCATCCTATTCATATTTTCCAGTTTACCTTTTTACTTCTGATACTGGAGGAAACATACCAACAGTACCTTCCATGGGCCAAAGTGAGGTAGTGGTTTGTGTATTGGACTTTTTATGGTTGTTGTTATGTGCCTTCAAGTCATTTCCAGCTTATGGCAACCCTAAGGGTTATTCTTGGCAAGTTTCTTTGGAGGGGTTTGCTATTGGCATTCATGTGAGTCTGAGAGAGTGTGACACACCAGAGTCACCCAGTGGGTTTCCTTAGCCGAGCTGAGATTTAATCCTGGTCTCGAGAGTCATAGCCCAACACTCAAACCACTTCACTACAATGGCTTCTCATCCAGTGTTGGACTAGGAATCCAGAAAACCAGAGTTCAAATCCCCACTCAGACATGGAAAACCATTGGTTGATTTTGGCGTTACATTCCCCAGCCTCTAAGGAAGGCAATGGCAAACCATTTCAGAATAAACCTTTCCCCCTTACGTCACCTTAAGTCAGATTCATCTTGAAGGCATATAGCAACATAAAGCTCTCTGAGAGTGAAGGGCAAATATCTCACAAAACTAGAAATCCCAGAATTCCATAGCATTGAGCCATGGCAATTAAAGCAGTATCAAACTGCATTAATTCTATGCTATAGTTGCAACCAGGTTCATCTTTACAGTGACACAACTGACCACACTGGACATCACACCACATGGTCATGATTGAATTCTGGATTTCATTATGTTATGTTTCTGAATGCAACAAAAAATCTTAAACCAGGTCCCTTTCAATGTTGTTTTTTTTTAAAAAAATATTTTGAACAAAAAAATATTCTGTTCATTTCTCCCCCGACCCCCTTTCAAAATACAAACAACTCACATCATGTGCAAGGTAGCAAAACAGATATTTGACATAGAAAACTGTCATCTGCAAATAAGCTGCAATGTTTTCAAGTGAATAAATAAAATGAGGGCAGGAGAAATTAATAACAATTAATCACATAAGTAAAAGAGCAAAATAAACTTGTGGCCTATTTATCACCCTGAAGTTAAAAATCCCAAGTGTTGTATATCAAAGAGTCTCTTTGTCAAAACAAAAGTATATCTGCAGTCATTTTTATGAAGATCATAAATTGCCGAAAAGTGTGATTAGCATCCATATCCTAAAGAGATACTTAAAACTTTATTAGTTATAAATAGTAGTTATCAGTGACTACTCTGGTCCATGACCATCCTCACAGAGAGGATGGTGTTGAACACCTAACAGCATGTCTACCAGCAAGAGTAAAAAGTCCATTTGTAGCTGAGTTGGTACAAAGAAAAGTGACTAATTTGTTCTTCCAATAACTAGTTCCTAGCTCCAATGTAATGGTTTGAGTGTCTGACTAGGACCCTTGGAGACTTGGGTTCAATTCTCTGCTCAGCCATGGAAACCTACCGGGTAGCCTTGGGTGAGTCACACACTCTTTGACCCAGAAAATCCCATGATCACCTTATGGTCACCATAAGTTGGAAACGACTTGCAGCTACACAACAATGAACAACAGTTGCATTGCAGTTTTACTGTAATGAGAACTGATATTCATAGAATAATAGAGTTGAAAGAGACCCCAAGTGCCATCCAATCCAACCCAATTCAACCATGTAAGAAGACACAAAATGTTCCTACAAATGGACAGCCAGCTTCTGTTTAAAAGCTTCCAAAGGAGGAGATTCCACCACCCTCTGAGCCAATGTCTTCTACCATTGAACAGATTTTGCCATTCATGGCTTCTTCCTAATGTTTAGATAGAATCTCCTTTCATATAATTTGAATTCATTGCTGTGTCTTGAGTAGCAGTATACAAGTTTGCTCTACCTTCAATATGACATCCCTTAAAAACAACAACATGGCTATCATGTCACCACTTAACATTCTCTATGCCAAGCCTACCCAACTCTCTAGGTCACTTCTCACAGGGCATGGCTTCCAGACCTATCACCATTTTGGTCACTGTCCTCTGGACATGTTCCAGCTTGTCCACATCCTTCTTGAACTGTGGTAGCTAGGGAAGTTACCTTTTAGTTATGAGAGGGTATCGTAAAGTAATAATTATCACCTGGAAGTTATTACGGTATATTGATGAATTTTTTAAGTGTCATCATTGGTCTCTAAGTGCATGTTGAGAACATCAGCTCTCTGTATCCTTTATTTTTGTTACAGGTTGTGCCAGAAGTGACTAAAGTGTAAGATGGAGAAGACTGAGGCTCTCACTGTGATAAAATTCCTGCATTTAAAGGGTAATAGTGCTGCGCAAATTCATGATGAGATTATGGTAGTTTGTGGATTGCCCATTTTATGACACTATTGTGAGGTGGAAAAGGAATTTCAAAACGGGTACATGTCCCTCACAGATGAGCTAAGACCTGGAAGACCATTGTTGATGAACGATGAGGCCACAGTGAAGAAAATGGAGTGTTTCATCCTGGAAGACAGACAAGCAACCATCCAAATGAGCATGAATGAAACTGGTCTCAATTACGTTAGTGTGTGAGAAATTATTCATGATGAACTGCACATGTCTAAGGTGTCTACACACTGGGTTCCAGGTTGACAAACCCCTTTCCAGAAACAAACATGATGTGACCTTTCAAGAGTGATGTTGATGCTGTTGGAACATGATGCTGTTTGATAACCATGGATGAATCTTGGATCTATCAGTATGATCCAGAGACCAAAGCCATAAGCATGGAGTAGAAGCAAGCCAATTCCCCTCCCCCAAAAATAGCAAAGATGCAAAAGTTAGCAAGGAAAGTCATGCTCTCAATTTTTTGGGACTGTTGTGGAGTCATTGTCACAGATTACCTTGCAAAGGGACAAACCATCACTAGCATACACTACAGCAATCTTCTGGACAAGTTGTGAGATGCTCTGAAAAATAAACGCCACAGTGTCCTCTCCCGAGGCATTCGTCTCCTAGCTGATAATGCACCAGCTCACCCATTCAAGTTGCAGTTCACAAAGCAAGGGATCTTGCAGTATCCATCTTATTCTCCCAACTTCACATCAAGTGACTTTTTCTTGTTCCCAGAAATGAAAAATGCATTGCGTGATCGCCAATTTGACAACACAAATGACATCATTCATGAAGTGGAAGAGTGGTTTAAGGTGCAATCTACAGACTTCTACAATAATGGTATTCGGAAGGTCAAGAAACACTGGGAAAAATGTGTAAATCTGGATATTGACTATGTAGAGAGAAATTAACAATCACAAATTAAAACAAACTTTCTGTCAATTTTTTTAAAAAAGTGATAATTAAAACTTTACAATACTCCCCTCTGGGTATACACCCAAGTTTATTTCCAGCAGCAGATACAGGTTCATGTTGGGATGAAAGAAGATCACTGAACCATCTATGTCATATATGGGAAAATCACCGTGCCACATTAATCACATTTTACTTTCAACATACATGAATTGTGGCTTGTGGAGGGCAGTGCTTTTAGTTTCTTTTTCAAAAAAATGACAATAAATCAGAACAGTATACATGAAAAATGATGGCAATTAATGAAATGCACGGGGATAGCAAGCCTCTCCTGATGTGCCAGGAAGTAGAATTGCCAGTGATTTAAATGTCAAAACAAAGGCAGTTGTGACTGTTCCTTGGAAAGCTTTAATTTGGATGTTAATGAATGGCTGACCTCTTCTGTTGCTCATGTGATGGATTGCATTTTCCCTGAGCTTGAAATCCTTCAGATCCTGGAGGAGTGCACATAGCAGGGGCATTTAGCATGTTCATTGGTGGCTTCTTGTGTCTGCTGGATTTTAATGATGGATTTCTTTCCCAACTCTTTGCAGTTTGCCTTGGTGCTCTTAGCTTAATTTATTTCCACTCTGGGGGATTTATGAACAGATTTGCCAGGGGTGCTTAAAGGTGTCTCAGCCATGTTCTTTGAAAAAGTTGCACTTTCAGTGAGTCGAACAGTGGGGGGTCCTCTGAAGAGCATCTGTTACTACAGCAACTCAGCTCAGGCGATACAGATTGTGTACACCAAACACAAGAAGCTGACACAGCAGAGCGAATCCCCCGATGGTTTCCCATTACCACATGAAATAGGTTCATAATACAAAAGGAACTCATCCCTTATGCTCTCAGCTAGGGATAAAAAGAATATTCAAAATTATTTATTTAAAAATGGAGAAAACTCACTGGCAAAGAGAATCCAGGACTGATAAGAATATTCACCATTTGGAATTTATTATGTGCAAATTTAAGATAAAGCATGGTGAAGTGGTTTGAGCTTTGGCTTATCACTCCAGAAACCAGGGTTCAAAATCCCACTTGGCCATGAAAACCTCTGGGATACTATCTAGATTTTCCACTCAAAGCTGGAGTAGATCTCCCCCCCCCCTTTCCCTCTGGATTAAAGTCCTAAAGTGCTGCAAAGACCCAGATTTGGCCAGAATTGTCTTGTACGTCATCCGGACACTCACTGTGAAAACAAGGTGAGGTCATTTTATTTGGCCCATGTAGACATGTCCTTACTAAAACTATGATGCTGAACATGAGTTCACACATTTTTGCCTATTACTTTATATATTCAAAGATATAGCCATGTCTGTAGAATCAGTATGTAGAGAGATTTTGTAGCACCTTCGAGACTCACTGAAAGAAAGAAATTGGCAGCATGAGCTTTCCTAGACTGAAATGTTGCCAATTTCTTTCTTTCAGTGAGTCTCAAAGGTGCTACAAGATCTCTCTATATACTTTGCATATTGTTCACACATAATTCAATTTCTATACTGCTGTGGCTTTCTTCAGTGACCAGCTCTTGCATCCATACATGGTTATGGGAAATACAATGGCTTGGGTGATTCTAAGTTTAGTGCCTAGTTGTATATCTTTACCCTTTAGGATCATGTCTAGTTCTTTCAGGGCTGTCCTTCCCATTCCTGGTCTTCTTCCTAAGAAGCCCAAAACAGTCAAAATACAATAGCAAGAAGAACAAGTGAAAACATAAAATGAATTCCAGAACAATTAGCCATTCAAAATGTCAAACAAAACAAAACAAAACAGACAAACAAATACATAGAACAAAAATGAAAATAGAAATAACACAGAAGGAAAATCCTGCAAGAAAATCAAGGTGTTTGGTATCCTTATGGATCTTCTTAGAGAGGGCACTGTTCAGATGATGGTTTATTATGGATGGATGCTGCTACTTGTGTACATAAATTAAAGTGCTTTAGGATTTTCACTGAAGCACTTTCTCCAGCTTGTCCCTCCAGGTTATTATCAGTGAAAGGAGCTTCTCCGTAATGCTACGTTCTTAGTAGAAGTTGTTGTTTTGTTGTTGTTGTTGTTGTTGTTGTTGTGTTTTCAAGTCATTTCCAACTTATGGCAACCAAGGCAAACCTATCCTAGGGTTGCCTTGGCAAGATTTGTTCAGAGGTGGCTTACCACTGCCTTCCCCTGAGGTTGAGAGAGTGTAACTTGCCCAAGGTCAGCCAGTGGGTTTCATGGCTGAACTGGAAACTGAACCCTGATCTCCAGATTTGTAGTCTAATAATCAAACCACTATGCCACACTGTCTTTCTCTTTGCAGAATTTGCTCCCCAAAGGGAAAAAAAATACTTGAAAAGCTTGTCTGGTGTCTATTCTGATTTTATCACCTTGCAAAAACCTTTCTTCCAGGACTTTTAATTGGTTTCCCTCTAATTTCTTCCTCCAGTGGAGGTTGTTTCAGTAGATTTGACTGCTATCAGACTGGTTTGCTTTCTGTGTATTTTGATGTGTATGTATACATGCATGTATATATTTCACTTTCAGATTGTTTTCCACTTTGGTATGTGTGCATGTGTGTGTGTGTGGGGGGAGCATAATGTGAAATAGTTACCTTTTGAACTCACTATCAGAATACCATATCCAGTATGGCTAGTGGGAACAATTACTGTGATAAATAAAGAAATAAAACATTGCACATTAAAATTACTGACAATAGCAGCCAGCTCAAAAGGAGAGTGATTTATGGCATATCTGGGGGAAACGAATGTACTTGAGGTAGTTTAAATTTTAAAAATCCCCTCTTTCCTACCAAAACAAATCAATTTTTGTAAAGCAAATTCTCTTAGGTTGTCAGTTTTCCCTTATGCAGGCAATGATATGAACTCTCCGTTCTCTCCCATTATCCTCAGGACATGGAGGTCTTTTCAGTGTTATTATTCATGGGAAATGTGCAGTAGTTGCATACCCTTCAACATTTCCTAGATGGAAACTGGGATATGCAGCCAAGCAACATCACAGTGTGGTTAGCATGGGAGAAATTAGAAATGAGGTAGAACTCACAAGCCAGGAGATCTGTTGTAGTTTGCTTTCACCTGAGTCTACAGGGAAAAGCAAGATTCCACCGCCTTGTCTCATGCCGAATCAATTGAATCCAAACTAACTTTTCCTTTTCATTCAATTTGCAACAAATGAAATAAGCTGAGGACAAAGAGAAAACGTGAGAAGAGAATAGAACAAATGGGACTTTTAAAAAGCAGCTTAGAAAATTGGATGACAGAGGATTAGGTGGGACTGTCTGAAAAATCAGGACAGTTGGAAGGTATGAAACTGCAGCACAGAAACTCTGGAATCCCCAAGATGGCAAATTATCAAGTGTTTGGTAGCCCTGGCTTAAATCCAATGGTAAGTCCATATAGAAAAGACCCACTGAATCAATGAGAATTTGGCAAGTCAACATTTATGCAAATTCTATTGGATCTACTCTATTTGGGACTATCAAATGAATTTAGGTCATTGATTATGTTCACCTTCTAACACTGAAGCTGGGGTGTGACACCGGGTGTGCAAACAGCTGGTCAGACTAAAATGGGCCTGAGCCAGATATTTGCACACTACAAAACTCCATGCTAGCCCTGGGGTTTTGGCAAAATGCCAGAGCTTCCCATGATTTTGCTAACTCCAGGGCAAAGTTGCATTAAGTGAGGAAACCTGCAATATTTCACTGGAAGTCACCTTACATCATGGGAACAGCCAGCAGCCGTATCAGGGTGAGCATGGGGTTTTTCACTCATACAGACAAGACCTCTGCCTTTTACACAGTCTTTAGATGGTTTTGTCATGTAAGAAGGTATAAAAACACTTCAAGTGACATGAAACTAGATAATGCATATGAAGTGCTCTGGACACTTGAAGACACAATGCAATTGTTTGGTGTTATTCAGATTAGATTTAGACCTGTCAAAGGAAATTACTACTCTTTACAAAGCACGATTTAATTAGAGATTTGCTTCTGCAAGAAGAATTGATGGCTGCTGATGGCTGTACTTCTGTTTATTATCTATTTTCCTTCTTTCCTCCAATGAGCATCTTCATGACTCTGGGAAGTAGGTGAGGCTGAGAGAGAATGGCTATGATGTGGTGGCCAAAAATGCCAATGAGATTCTAGGCTATATCAAAAGGATAAAAAAAAAAAGACTGTATGGAAGTAGCAGTGCCACTCTATCCTGCTTTGGTCGATCTCCCTTGGAATACTGTGTCCAGTTCAAGAAGGATATTGACAAGCTGGAATGTGTCCAAGAGAGGATTATCAAGATGATGAAAGGTCTGGAAACCAAACCTTTGGAGGAACTAGGAATTGGGTATGTTTGTGATGGAGAAGAGAAGACTGAGAGGTGACATGACCACCATCTTTAAATATTTGAAGGGTTGCCATGTAGAAGATGGAGAACGCTTGTTTTCTGCAGCTCAAGATTAAAACACAAGCCAATGCATTAAAACTGCAAGAAAAGAGATTCCACCTAAACATTAGGAAGAATGTCTTTAATGTAAGAGCTGTTTAACAGTGGAATAGATTGCCTTGGAGGGTGATGGACTCTTCATCTTTGGAGGTATTTAAGCAGAGTTTGGATGGATATCAGTAAACATTGCTTTAGTGGTGCATTCTTGCATGGCAGGGATTGGACTAGTTGGTCCTTGCAGCCTCTTCCGACTTTATGATTCTGTGGTTTGATACAAATGAAATAAAGATAATGTTGGACTTCCAAAGGCATTTGAGCATTTTCAGCTGACTATGTAAGGAAACACTTTTGACATCTTCTGTTGGCACTATGGCCACGTAACTTAATTGAAAAGCAATTTTGTGTACTGCTGTCGGGGGAAGGGGGTTGGAATTGTAGTGGATGTTATAATATAAAATCAATTTTAAAAAATTAAAAAGAGGCACAAAACACTTGGAACTTTACCCAGTGGGGAGAAAATGTTGGAAACAATATGTTCTTGCATATGAGAATGAAATAAGTCAAAGAATGCATCATTCATCCTGCTTTGCATTTTCAGAACAGTCCCCAGTCAAAGGACAGCAAGACGTGCAAAATGCATTGCAAGAGAGGGAACATGGCCCTCACAAACATCATAATCTCTCTGTTCATCCCCCAGTCTGTGAAACCAGTTCTTACACTTGATCAAACCTTGCAAAGAACATGATGGGGACACTGCCAGGTGGCTAAACAGTTGCCTTTCCAACTGTACATGTCAGCTTTCTAATAGGGCCTAAGGGGGGGGGGGGATGAATTCTAAAAGAGGCTTTGGTTTTAATGCACATACTTTTAATTTTTAACTTTTGAAAGGCAATTCAGATCAGAGAAGAGCTATTATGCTGAATGGCATGTGAGAGAATTAATTGGTGTCTGAACTGCTCTGCCAAGGGCACATCCAAATGGGAGACAAGCATGCTGCTAAGTTTTGGACTTTGTTATTTGCCAGGATTATTGCCCTTTCCCCAAATGAAAATCCCCCACTCCCAGTTAGTTGCACATATTTAAGAGGCTTAGGCTTGTGATTTTCAGACAAATTGCCCAGCCACCCAGCAGCGTTCATACATCACATAAATTTTGAAACTGAGCAAGGTTCAAAAACAGTTTGTGATAAGACACAGACCTTGGATGGGTGAATAAATTTCCATCCCTCAGATGCCCACTTTTTACTGTCTTTTCCGTGGAAATGTTTTATAGGGCATGTCAGGAACATATGGTCCAGTAGCCTTGGTTTATTTTTTGGAACTTTTTTGCCATGTCTTGTTAAAACCCAATAAATAAGAATTAGGAGCATGTAAATAGAGATCATTTGATTAACCTAGCAAAGCAATAGATGGAAAGAATATTCTTTCTTATTCTTTTCTAGGTTAAAACTGACCTGTTTTCTGAAGAGGAAATTTGTTTTCTGAACAGAAAACAGTTTCATTGTACATGTACACAAATACACCAAAACCCACACTTTTTTCCTCAGCAGGATAATTTCTGCACAACACTTTGGAAACTTCAAATATGAGGAGGATACTGCAAAGTAATGTTAATTTTTCTTGCAGTAGGGTGAGAAATACTGCACTTATTTTTCAATGCATGTCCAGATGGAATAGTCAAAAATTTATATCCCTATCACACCTCTGAGAACCACCACAGTGTAGTGGTTTCAGTGTTGGGCTATGACTCTGTAGATCAGGGTCCAAATCCTGGCTTGGCCAAGTAAACCCACTGGGTGACCTTAGGCTAGTCACACCCTCTCAGCCTCAGAGGATGACAATGGCCATTTCCCTTCTGAATAAACTTGCCAAGAAAATCCCATGATAGGGTCGCCATAGGTTGGGAACAACTTGAAGGCATGCAACAAAAACAACACCAAACTATTGGTATTGTGGATAGGAATGACGTGAGTTCCAATCCCTACATATCTGAAGGGCCCAATGTTCCTCTTCTTGAAATGCCAACCTATCCAGATAAATTGGTTGAATTTTGAATTACAGCTATTCTGTATGTATGGCCAGTACTGCTCTGAATTTAACCATTTTGAAGCTCATTTAAATAAATAATAATAATAATAGTAGGAGTAGGAGTAGTAGTTTTTAATATGTTAGCACAGCAGATACCAGAAGCGATGTGGGAGTGGAAGGGGACAATATGACATATATAGCCTTAATGTGAGCATACTCTATAAATTTCCTCCCTCTCTTCCTCTGAGTTATGGGAGCAGGACATTACTCTAACTTTCATGCTTCAGTAGGTTCTGCTCTCAGGTCAGCATTTGGCAGAGATAGCTAGGATGGTGAATAGTTTGATTCTTATTAGGATCAACGCATGCCAAGGCAATACAGCTCATACTTCCTGATGCTCCTTCCCAGGTGTGTGGAAAAAGAACTAATTCAGAGACATACCCAATAGGGCTGAACTACGCTGTGCAATTGCGTGATGGGAAACTGGATTGTTCCATTGGATAGCACTCAGGATATGGTCAATGTAAGAGAGATGGGATTCCTACAGTCTTCTGGAGGTTGTTCTGCTGCAACCCTTACCATTCCTCATCATTGACTATACCAGCTAGGGCTGATGGGGTTTGCAGTTAATCAAAATCTGGAGGTCCATAGGAGTTCTAGTTCTTTTTTTGTTATTAACTGTCCTCAAGTCAACTTTGATTTATTGCAACCCTATGGATGAGATATTCAGCCTCCTGTTCAGGTCCTACAAGCCCAGGCCTGTACTCTCCTTGAGCCTAACTCTAACCCTAGCTTGAGCCTAGCCATCTGGCATGTGATCTTCCTCTCTACTGTTTTCCACCTTTCCTAGTATATTGCCCTTTCTAATGACTCTTTTCCCCTCATGATGGGACCAAAGTATGACAGCCTCAGTTTAGTCATTCTGGCCTCCAACTCTACTATAGATCATATATGCCATATAATGTACCCTGTGGAAAGCTGGGACTTTCAGACTCCACATCTCTAAATTGAACATGGATATTTATTTATTTATGTTGATTGCTTGCATGACAGCCAAAACCCACTGAAATTCCTTCTTCTACATGAACATTAAGGTGGATCTTAGTTCTCATCAGCCCATGTCTATAAACCATAACAGTGAAGAACCAAAGAGCTATAATCATGGACATTTGAGCAGACACAGATTCATTCATACTCATGTATCATAAAGTCTGACTTCCTGACACCTTTTGGCATGAACTGCATTCATCCAGCATTAATGACTTGATGCACAACCCCATGAATATTGGCTGAAAAGTAATGAGGTCTTTAAAAAAAGAAAGCCATCTCATTTGGTCCTATGTGTGTATAGAGAAAAATGTTTATCTCCTCATCAGGTTTTATAATTGTTCAGAGGTTAGGGGAATCAAAATACAAAGCAATTGTGTCCACATCATCTGTTGCTGTTGTGCATTGAAACAAAACATACCCTCTCCAGCATAACCTGTGCATAAATAAAAGTGATGTGGCAGGAACAACATGCTCCATTAACCTCTTGGTTATGGATTGAGTTGATTGCACTGTAGACAAATAGCTCGATTTGATATTAGATTTGTTCCTGGATTTTTGCCAGGGATCAGCCTAGTTTACAAATCACACTTCCTAGAAATATGTCAGAGCTTTGGTTGGTTGAAGCCAGCCAGCTGTTCCTCTAATAGCCTAAATCAATGGCCAAATGCTCACAATTAATAGGTGTATTGGTTGCTCAATGCAGTAAGAAAACCTTACATTAATTATGTTTTCAAAGGTTCTCTTGGTAGAAGGGATTAAAAAGACTATAAAGCATATTTTCCTTTTCTATACCCGGATGGCACATTCAACCATATTATGCAATAAAAGTATTAATTATTGATATATTTATTAATTATTAATTACTAATATTAAATTATTAATTATTATTAAAGTAGCTCCCAGTCATCTCAGTTTCACATGTGTTGGTTTGTAAACCTGTTTTCTTTCACTCTGAATTACTCTGCAGCTTTTAGGAAATAAGACAATCTACACAAGGTTTTGTGTTGATACATGCATTTAGTTGGGATGGAAAATGGAAAAGTATTTGAAAATATTTGGAAAAAAATGGTTGAAAATTTCTTTCCCATGGTGTCAAGAGACCCCAGTGAAGGGAATTCTATATTGAGGAGACTCATTGCAATTCAGGATTTATTTTTCACAACATATGCACATGCTTGGTGTTGTTGTTTTTTAACACAGAAAGAAGCATTTTCTATTCAGGAAGCATCATTTTCCATTGAGGAAAGAGCATTTGTGTGTGTGTAGAAAATAATATATATGCATGGAAATATTATTTCCAATGTGGGCAATAATATTTTGGCATAGTAATATTATTTTATTTGTAGAAAATGTGATATTCTGTGAAAAAAAAGTGCAAATTTTGTGCAGAGTAAGTCCTGTATTGTGAATAGTTTTTTGTTGTTTTATGAAAACTGCATACTGTTTGAAGACTTCCTACTGGTGTGAAGAAAACTGAGAAATTACATATTGCTTCCTTCATGAAAGAAATTAGTACAGCACTGTAACCCTAGTACTCATATAATAAACACTTTAAGGCTGCATCTGCACTGCAGAAATAATTCATTTTGACACCACTTTAACTGCCATGTGTCTTAATGCTGTGGAAATCTTGGAATTGTAGTTTGTTGTAGAACCAGAACTCTCTGAAAGAGAAGGCTAAACATCTCACAAAACTACAAACCCAAGAATTCCATAGTATTGAGCCATGGCAATTAAAATGGTGTCAAAATAGATTATTTCTTCCACCTAAAAGTCTGTGATCACAAAGTATGCATCCCTGGGAAGGAGTAGCCTTTGTCCCCTGGATCACCTGTAGCTGAATAAGATCTTTATTTTATTTTATTTTATTTTATTTTACATTCAAAGTGGTAGATGCAGTAATTTATCTATGGATTTCTCCTCTCTGTCAGAATTAGTTGCAGCACCTGTTTTGCTGCAATCCCTGCAAAGTTCTCCATGCTTAAGCAATCTTGCTAGTAATCCAGTCTTTGAGAATTTAAAACTTCATGGATTTAGAACTCTCCAACATATTGACCACTTCTACTTTGAGGTTAAATCTTAGAAATAGAATAGCAAATAGGGCAGGACCGTTGGAAAGGAATACATTTGGCACAATCCTACTTTAAAAACTCAGGAACACATTTCCATAGAGCTGGCCTTGGGGATGAGCAAGTTGAGCCGTTGCCCTGGACACCAAGATGAAGGGAATGCCAAGATGAGCTTGTAGGCTCTGCATTTGTTTGTAGACTGTACAGTCTATATTTGAAGGAAAGAGTATAATAGTTCCATCCTTTCTATGTCTGATTAGAAGTAAATCTTAGCTGGAAACCCACTGCATAATCATTTAGCTATTGAGTTCAGTGAGAATTATTCCTCAGAAGTTATATGCAATGGCATCATGTAGCACCTTTGAGACTAACTGAGCAAAAGACATTGTGTAGCATAATATTGTAGCATAATGTTGTACCAGTGTTCACTCCAGGCATCTGAGGAATTAGACCAAGTCTATGAAAGCTTATGTTACATCCTTCCCTCAGATACCACAAGAAACTTTTGCATACTGATATTCTAGTCTAACATGGGTTTCTCTGAATTCTCTCCTCAGAAGTTGTGTATAGATTTGTAATTTGGAGGCCAAGATCCAGATGGTACAATGTTAACTCTGCTTGCAGAGTTATGCATTGATCATGCTACATAATCCTTGTGTTGGAGGCCTTGCTGCAAAACTGAACGTATTCTCAAATATGCATCCTATTTCACAACCAAATGTACATAAACACTCATGAACATGAACACACATCCCATGCACTTCCATGTACATCTGTTTGCTATGCACATCTGAAGGCATAGCAACACCCCATGTCCAGCTTTACTTGTGTCACCTTGAATTGAATGTGGACATTCCACATTGGATAATGTCCATAGGAGAACTTATGCATGAGAAAAGCATTGTCAGGATTCTGATTTGGATGTTCTTAATCTCCCCCTTCTCAAAGTTTTCACAATTTCTTAGGATACTACAGGGAGAAATGTGCTTCAAGTATATTTCTTTTTCAATGTTTCATATTAGTTCATCTAGATAAAAATCAAAGAGATGGAGCTTTACTTAATTGTGTTTCATGACACAGGGATCATCCAGTTCCTCTGCTGCACCAGCTTCATCAGTTCCTAGTTTGTTGCTGAACCCAATTCAAAGTACTGGTTATGATCTTTTCTTGTTGTTAACTGACTTTGAGTTGATCTTGACCCATGGTGACCTTGTGAATGAGACATCTCCAAGACCCCTTGTCCTCAGCTGCTTTACTGAGGTTCTGCTTTACTGAGGTTAAAGAACCATGGTCTCCTAGATTGTGTCTAACCATCTGGCATGTGGTCTTCCTCTCATTCATCTATCTTGTACCTTCCCTAGCATTATTGTCTTTTCTAATGCATCATGCCTTCTTGTGATCTGGCCAAAGGATGACAGCCTCAGTTTTATCATCTTGGCTTCCAGAGAAAGTTCAGGCTTGATCTATTCAAGGACTCATTTGTTAGTCTTTTTGGCTGTCCACATTATCCTAAGCAGTTTTCTCCAACACCACATCTCAAATGAGTTGATAAGTTATGACCTATAAAACCCTGCTTTGACTCTGATCCAAGCTATCTGGGGATCTAAGATCTTTGCAGAACGTACTTTGCAGAACGTAGATTTCACCAAGCTTTTGAATTTTTGTACATGGCAATGTTCATTGCTCTTCTATGGAAGCAACACTTGAAAACTGTAATTCATGCCTGCTTTTGTAAGCTGTTGTCACTGTTTCTTTTTTAGCCTTCACACCCATACTCATAAATTAGCCCCAAAGTGTGTGCATTGGAGTGTTGTATTTCCAGGTGACCCACCATAGACATTTTATTATTTCTGGGGATGGCATTTGATAATTGCATTTAAATGGAGATATGCCCAATATTCTCATCTTCTATTTATGAATAAGTGGAGAACAGACAAATTTCCATTAAGGTTTTAAAAAGAGAGCACAGTGATTTAAGAGGAATTAACAGGGTTTTGGGAAGCTAAAGCTTCTTGTAAATACAGGCGCTTGATTCTGGTTCATCTAAAGTTAACAATGGTTTAAAGAACATTACTACTTTGAATGAATACCCATCATCTAATTCACTGTGTACTCTGATATCTGTCTCTACCTTGTGGATAAACTTGATGTGACAGTGTGTGTGTGTGTGTGTGTGTGTGTGTGTACATTTCTTGGAGGGGTCGTGATTAGGAATCAAGCATGGTATAGTGGTTTGAGTATTGGATCATGACTTTTTGATCAGGGTTCAAATCAGGGCTTGGCCATATAACTGGGTGACCCTGGGCAAGTCATACTCTCTCAGCCTCAGAGGAAGGCAATGGGAAACCACCTCTGAAGAAGCTTGCAAAGAAAATTCCACAATAGAGATGCTATAAGTCAGAAATGACTTGAAGGCACACCACCACAACAACAAAATCTGTTGAGAACTGGTGCACATTACTTTTTGTTTGACTCACAATTAGTTCCATTCGATGACTTCTATGTTCATAGAGCAATGAATTAAATTGTAGGTCTTGGTATGAACCTTTTAAAAAAATTGATTAAAACAACGTAAAAGACAAATAACACACATATAATACAAACATATAAGACTATACAAACACTTACAAATATATAGACATATTTCATTTAAAACAAATATGTGACTTCCCACATTCAATGCCTGATTTTACATTTTCCTACTCTCATATCCTCTCTCCCAATTATGGTATATATATATATATATAATCTCCTATCAACAATATATAATGATGCTGTATAAAAAAAGAAAACAAAAAACAAAACAAAAAACATGAAATTTTTTTACACACATATAGTTGTTAACCATCTACAACTCATATATATATCCTAACTAAGCATTACCCCTTCTATTTGGGGGTGTCTAGTCCAAACCAACTAAATTAAAGTTCTCTCTTTAATATATATAGTTCTTTAATTCTCGAATCCTGATGTCCAGTGTTGTCCCCAAATTTGTTTTACATATACAATAAAAGGCTTCCATGTTGTCTCAAATTCTTCTATTTGTTTTTTTTTCCTGAATCTCCTGAGTTAATTTATCACATTCTATCAGATCATAGACTTTCATTATTGAATCATTTGTTTCCGGTATTGACTTATTTTTCCATTTGGAGGCGTAAATAATTCTTGCAGCACTAGTCAAATAAAATATGAGTGGGCCGTGTTCTTGTTCAATATTGTTTTCTTGATTAATACTTAATAGCTATCTCACCGGATCCTTTTTAATTTTAAACTTTAATATTTTTTTCTATTGTCTCATGTATTTAATTCCAAAATCTTCTCGCCATTGCACAATTCTACCACATATGGTAATATGTGCCAAACTCTTTTTTATACTTCCAACACTTATCTTTCTCACTTTTGTAAATTTTGGCCGATTTAAAAGGAGTAAGGTGCCATCTGTAGAACATTTTATAAAAGTTTTCTTTCAAATTGTAACTTAACATATACTTTAATCTTTTTATCCACGTTTTCTCCCATTGTTCCAGATTTATAGGTTGTTCAACATCTTGGGCCCATCTTATCATTTGATCTTTAATTCTTTCATTCTCCATTTTTAATGATAGCAGTAACTTATATATATTTTTTTTAATTCTATGGTTTTCTTCTGATTTAGTTATTTTTTCCAATTCCGGTATGCATCTTGAATAATATTTTGTTTTTTATCTAAGCCAAATCTGCTCTGGTGTTTTTAAGACCTTTTCCTTGCTCTTTAATAAATCCTCATATGTTACTCATTTCTGGTCATTTAATTTGGTTCTCTTAAAAAAAAAAAAAAAGCTTCAGTTGGTATGAACCTTAAAAAAGCTGTCCAATGTGATGAACCTCTTTCATGGCTAACTCCTTTACAGTTCATCTGTTTGGCTTATACCTTTACAGTTCAGACTAAAATCTGGAGTAGATCCACCACTTCCAATTCAATGGAAGCACACATTATCTAGTGATCATACCTTCCAGAATCTTTAGTAACTGGACATGCTATCTGGGAGATTCTTGAAGATTCTGGAAGATGGAGTCCAAAAATAATAATAATAACTTCTCAAGTTCTGTGTCTGTTGGATGCCATATACCTACAATGGGTAGTAGAGCTGAAACCAGGAATGGATATGGCTAGAATCAAAAGTAGTTGAGTCCACCCCCAGTGAATCTCTCACCCCACTACTCTGCCTTCCTTCTTATGAAAGAAGTTATAGTCTTGGAGACTGTTTTTCAACAAAGACTGAGGCTGTCTCCAGTCCTAGAGTTGCTCATTGGCCAACCCCACCTTCTCTCTGTGTACATGTTCCTTCAAGTCACCTGTTGATATAACAACCCCATGAATTTCATAGGCTTTTCTTAAGCAAGGATTACTCAGTGGTGGTTTCACCAGTTCTTGCCTCTAAAATATAGCCACAGCACCTGGTATTTATTGGTGGTCTCTCATCCAAGTACTAACAGGGATGACCATGCTTAACTTCCAAGATCATATGGGATCTTGTTCCTTCAAGGTATTTAAGCTCTCAGATGTAATATATAGATGGCACTCTCTTCCACCAGTGCAAATGTGAAGAGAGCAACCTTCCTTTTCCTGGACCCAGAGTTTTTGGGTGGTTAAGAGTTGTTAAAAACACAAGAGGCTAATCAACTTGAGTTATTGCCCTTTTGTGTGTGTGAAAATAAATTAAAGTTGTAAACAAATGGCTATTCCCAGGGAAATAATTTTTAGATTTTTATACCTGCCATAAAATGCACCACTTGAACGAGATATTCCCTGAATGACAAAATGGTAATAAAAGGTCCCAGAAGGTGAGTGTTTATTGTCCAATTTAAAGGTAAAGGTCACAAACCAATCCAGCGCTAAGGGTGTTTGAAACTATTGATTTCAATGGACTTAAGTGTGCTGCCATAACTCCGGGTTGGATTTTCGCTCAAATAGTTTGTTTATTCTTCTCTCTTATCTTCTTATATGGTACAGTCGATAGTATGTGTCAGTTCTTGATTTATTTATTTACTGCATTTGTCAAATTAGAGATTGCTCTCATATATCTATAAATACAACCAACTCCAAATTTTAAAATTAAATTGCTTATCTCATTGTATTTGACTTTCTTATTGTATCCCATTCCACTGATTTTCTTGTCCCATCTTCATTCTACTTCAGATTATAAGGTTTCTTTTTCCCTCTGCAAATAATAACAATAATGATAGATAGATAGATAAATAAATAAATAAATTGGTGTGCACTTTTTCCCATTGGTGTCATTCTTTGTGCCCATGTTTCCATATCCTGGGCCACTAACAGTTACTCCAACAAAATATCTATATATCTATATCTATTTAGCAAGAAAGAAAGAAATGCGGTAAGAGAGAACTTCATCTATACTGACGAAATAATAAAGTTTGATGCCACTTGAATTGCCATGGCTCCATCTTACAGAGTCCTAGGATGTGAAGTTTTGTGAGATCCCACCACACTTTGGCAGAAAAAGCTAAAGAACTTGCAAAACTGCAAATCCCAGTATTCCATTGGGTAAAGCTACATGACTTAAAGAGGTGTCAAACTATATTATTTCTGCAGTGTAGCTGCACCATCCATGGAGAAGCATATTGAATGGAAAGAGACGTAAAATAATAGCTATTTGTTTCTGTATATTATTTTTCAATCATCTCCCACTGGATTCAGGAGAAGAAATATGCATAAATACTTTTATGCATTCCTGAAATCCCTAGAGACTAAACTGTAGCATGACAAATAAGCAAGTTGCTAGCTTCTGTTTGATGGATAGCATTTTCGTATAATGACAGGCATTTGTGTAAACCTATGTGTATATAATAGGGGAAAAATGGTGAAATATCAAGGAGATGGTAAATTATCAGAGGGAAGAAAAAAGGGCATTTATTTAGCCAGTTTTCCTCTTCTAGCCAGGTTCAGAATGGAAATGAATGGGAATAATGTAGTTAGTCTAATGGTGGAGGACTATCCAGATTAAGATTCATTAAGACTATTAAGATTCAGATCTGAGTATATGATTGTTGTTGTTGTTGTGTGCCTCAAGTCATTTCCAATTTATAGTAACCCTATGGTGACCCTATCATGGGGTCTTCATGACAAGTTTCTTTAGAGGGGGTTTGTTCTTGCCATCCTCTAAGACTGAGAGTGTGTGACTTGTCCAAGGTCACCCAGAAGGTTTGCATGGCCGGGCTAGGATTCAAACCCTGGTCTCTATAGTCATAGTCCAACACTCAAACTACTACACTTACACATGTGATTACATCAGTATAAATGAATGCTTTACTCTATAGATGAAAAGAATATTTGAATTTTTTTTTTAAAAATAGTAAAAAATGGGAGCTCCAATGTCAGCAATCTCACATAAATAATTGTAATAGTTCAGGATTTATTTGCCATTAAAAATGCACATCATGTGCTTTGCACAGAAAAAAAAAAAGAATTTCTGCATAGAAAACATTTATGTGCAGAAAATGAGTTAATGTTCTCACAGACAACAATTTTCCTTCACTGAAAACAACATTTTCTGTGCAGAAAATAAGATTTTTTGGTTTACACATTGTAAACCGTTTAGGGAGTGGTAGTTCACTGATAAGCGGTATAGAAATGTACTTGCTACTGCTATTTTTTGTGCACATTCTGGTAAGAAATGCTATCCCTTTCCCCCTAGTATAGAACTCTGAAGTACAACTTTGAGAAATACAATATTCAGAATCTCTCATCCATGGCTGTGCAAGCTGGGACATTCTGCTGCATGGTAATATGAAAAAGTAATTTTCTCCAAATGTTGGCCTTGATGCTAAGTACTGATGATTTTCAGCCTTCTTTTTTTTTCCAGGAGCAACTTTCTTCCAAATAAAGGGGAACAGAAAAGAGCCCATATTCCATAGACTGGCTTAGTTGGCAGTGATCATGGGGCTCAACCCATAGTTGTATCTGAGGCCCCATTCATGCTACAGAATAATAGCATTATATACCATTTCAACAGCCATCACAACATCCTATGTAATTATGGGATTTCCAGTTTCGAGAGGGGTATTCAAATTCACAGCCAGAGAGCTCTAGTGTCTCACCAAATTACAAACCCCAGGATTATATAGGATGGAATGATGGCAGTTGTTAAAGTCAAATAAGAGGGGTTGCAGACTGCCAGAAACAGTGCAAATTGAGTCCACTTTTAGGGTTAGGGTTAGTGCTAGGGAATCATGGGAATTGTTGTTTTTTCTGAGACATTGAGCCTTCTCTGTCAGAGAGCTCTAGTGCCACAATCAAATACAGTTCCCATGATTCCCTAACCCTAACCCTAACCCTAACCCTAAAAGTGGACTCAATTTGCATTGTTTCTGGCAGTCTGCAACCCCCCTAACACTGCTATAATTGTGTAGCTGGGATACAAGACAAATATGATAAGTTCTTTTGCCCAGAAATAACCTTTCATGTCTTTTTTAAAAGGAGGGCCATAATCTTTGTGGCTGTTTGGAACTAGCAAGAAGCATAAAAATTATCAAATGACCTATAGTTATATTCTCATGATTACTTATTCACCAGAGAAATTAGCAGTATGACTTACTTGGGTTCATGCAATGGTATTTATTATCTCTCACCACTTTGGGAAGGATTCCTCAGAGCCTAATTGCTCTCCTCTTCAGTATATATATTACAAGAAAAGAGAGATTAGATATTATTAGGGCAAGATGAGGGAGTCTGGGCAGGAGTCAGGAGAGAAATAATTAAAAAAGCAAAAGCAAATTATTATTATTATTTTAAAGAAAAGTCTTGGTAAATATGTTGAAGTGAAAAACATCCTCTGGAGGTACTAGGATTGTTTTAATAGGATAAAGACAGTTAAAACGATTCCTATGTACTGATGTAGTCAGATGTCATGGCTGAAAACCTTTGTGATTAATTCTGATTTTAATACCTGTTCTCAGGGTTTGTTTACTCAGTGATGTGGAACACGTCGGCTTATTCTGCATGATTTTTCTTCTTTAAAATTGGCACTGCCCAAAATAGCTAACTACTCACCACCAGTATTCTGAGGTCATAACAAGGTACCATCCGTGTGACTGATGCTGGGTGCCTTACTTTTGACCAGAGATGGAGTGACTCACACAAATGGCAGTACTGCCAGGTGGCACAGTGGGACATGTGTGTAGACAATGCCAGGTGTAGACAGTAGACACGTATGTAGATGTGTTGCTCCAGAATGCAGAGGTAAGTGTGTTTGTGAGAGGGGGGAATTTGGGACAGCTCTGGGGCCAGAATGCTCTAGGAGCATGCCAAAAAGTTTTGGTTGGTGCAGACCAATTCTCAGTTATGCTATTGTTACTACCAAATAGGATTAATTATAATTAGCATCATATATGGTCTTTTTGTTGTTGTTAATTGCCTTCGAGTTGATCTTGGCCCATGGTGACCCTATGGATGAGACATCTCCAAGAACCTCTGTCCTCCACTGCTCTGCTTAAATCCTTAATACCCATGACCTCCTTAATAGAGTCCCTCCATCTGGCATGTGGCCTTCCTCTCTTCCTACTTCCCTCTACATTCCCCAGGATTATTGTTTTTTTTTTCCAAAGAGTCCTCCCTTCTCATGATGTGTCTGGAATACGACAGCCTCAGTTTGGTCATCTTGGCTTCCAGGGAGTTTTCCAGTTTGATCTGCTCTAAGACCCACTTGTTTGTCTTTTTGGCTGTCCATGGGATCCTCAGTGTTCTTCTCCAGCCCCACATTCTCTCAAATGCATTGATTTTCTCCCTATCATCTTCCTTAACTGTCTAGCTCTCACATCCATACATGGTAATAGGGAATACAATGATATATCTTTGCATTTTAGGATCTTTTCTAGTTCTTTCATAGTCACCCTCCCCATTCTTAGTCTTCCTCTGATTTTCTGACTGCAGTCCCCATTTCTATCAATGTCTGATCCCGGGTATGGGAATTCTTTGACTATTTCTATTTCTTCATTGTCTAGGTTTAACTTGTGAAAGGCCTCTTCTCTGGTCATTATTTTTGTTTTCTTTATGTCCAACATTAAACCTGCCTTGCACTTTCTTCCTTGATCTTCCTTAGTAGGTGTTCCAGGTGTGTGAGGTTTTCTGACATTATCATGGTGTCATCTGCATATCTAACATTGTTGATATTCCTTCCTCCTATTTTCACTCCTCCTTCTGTGTCCAAGCCTGCTTTTCTTATAATATGTTCTGCATACAAGTTGAACAGATAGGGTGAATTTAAATAGGTCTAATTTAAAATATATGCCTTATTTGTTGCAAAATGAGATTAAGTGCAAATAACTCATCGTTTATAACAACTATGCTCTGTTAGAAACACCAGCAAGTGGTCAGTGAGGTCTGTCTGTTCCTTGTAATTGTTGCAGGAAGATTTTTTCTCTGCTCTTCTGGAGGCTAAGGGAGGATGAGAAGTTGATTATTCATGTTTCTCTCATTAAGAAGATAACCTGTGAATTGGCCCTAATGCACATTTATGAACCATTCTGGTGTTATCAGCAGGTTGGCGAGAGCAATTGGCTGTTCCTCAGAAGTGGAAAACAAAATGAAGGGCTGAGTCCCTTAATGTTGGCCAATTACAGTGATATGCATAGCCTTAACTCTAATAAATATCCTCTGGTTACAAAGCACCAAATTCTGTTAATAACATGGTGACCTTTTTAAAGAAGAAAGTGAGCACATTGTGTTATATTACTCTATTAATGGTGTAATTGCTGGATGTTGTTCTTTGCCAGTCAGCCCTTTCTGGCACTGCAAAGTGGAGAGACAAGGAATTACTTGTTTCTGCCTAGTGCAGGCTGCTGTTTTGGCACTGCATGAAGAGACTTCAAGTCTGAATAGGAGACTTAGTGCATTGGGGACTAAAAGCAAGATGAACAAAGAGAAGGATAGTTTTTGATGCCTTTGAAGAAGTGTATTGGGCGGAGGGGGGGAGGATTTTGTCTGACCACACAAATAAGACCTTCAACAAAAGCCTGGATGCTCTTTAAAAAAGTACTACCTTGGCACATTTCCTACTAGTGCCATTGGCTGGATATCCTTCGTGCTTGCATACTTCCCTGTTGCAGACATCAGAAGCAAGGATGGATGATGGTGGGTGGAGAGAAGAAGACTACTACCAAGTAGATGCTGACTTGGTCCATGGCTGCCAATGGCTCCAGGGAAACTTTCTCTATTCTTGTGGATACCAAGGGACAAGACATTCCTCAGGACCCTTGAGTAGAAAAGTACAGGCAATTTTCTAAAGCATCTTTGTCATAATGGGTTATCTTCAAAATCTCCAACAAAGCCTGACACTGAAGTGATAAATAGCTTTGGTTGGAGCCAGGCTTTGTCTGGAAGGGTATTCTGGGATTCATATACTGGGCAGAGTACATGATGTCAGTTGAGCTTTGGTTCCAGGACTACCCATAGATGCCATAATTCATGAATGCTCAAGTCCCATTATAGCCAATGGAATAATAAAATGGTATCTCATGCATGGTTGCACCTATAGATGAAAAATCCATAGATATGAGGGCTGACTATATTACACTCTACTAAATCTCAATAGGCTCTCAGTCAAGGTGTCCCAGTGTAAAATGTTCCTTTTCGGGATTCTAGTCAGCCAAGATATCCCATTATACCACAGCACTCAGTTTTCTGCTCAGAAGAGTTAGCAGCACTCCACAATCAGACTATATTATCATTACCTTCAATGGCCCATCTTTGATATGGATTATACATTTGCTCTTCTGCTACCTCAGTACCCTCTTGTTTCACGTGGATGGACCCACTTTGTCTCCATAAGGGTCTACCATTGGACAAAAAATTTGCTGTTAAGTTTTTGGATGTTTCAGATGCAGAAGATTCTAAACCTTAGCATCTCCAGTTTAAAAGACTTCAAACAGGAAGGGGTTGAAATGGAGTTGCCTGAGAATTTGGAGGATCACTGCCAATTTTGATCCTGGACCTGTAATGGACCAGGTGGATCAATGAACCAGATATAACAGTGGATTGATCCTGTAGAAGAAAACTTTATATATTTAGCCGTATGTTGGATTACTTTTGGACAGCCTTCTACAACCTTCACTGCTATCTTTATGACTGCTAGCCTACTGGATAAGGATCAGAGACCTACAGATTTTACAAGGTTGTTGAAAGATAGTGATTTGTATTCAAGAAATCCCTGGCTCTTTGTCAATCACACACCCTTTCGCCAGTACTTATAATTATTCGCTAAAATAAGATGCTGAGAGACAAATATTCATTCTTTCCCCTCGCCTTTTCTTCCTTGAGTTCTGTTCACTACAGCCTGGTATAATTCCCCTCTCAAACCAATGTGGAAGGAAGGTCTTTCTTGTGGCCACCTTTTTAATGTATAGATGGATGTTCCTCATTAAACATTCCTCAAGTGATGTTCCAAGGATTCCTGTGATGGAGAACAGAGCTACACACTTAGCGCATGTGGTAACTCTCTCTAGTGAAGATGCAGAGCTGCCTTTGAAAAAATTCCCTGGTGTGTCAAGATGGCAGGTTTTAACTTAGCTTCAAACATGGAACTCTATGCCAAAAGTCTTTTTGTTTGTCCCTATTCCAGATCTGCAATGCAAACAAGTCATTCATGGAATTTATGATATGCCTTATTTGGTCCTTTCCCCCCTCCCCCTGTTTTTATGAGTCAAAGTCATCTTCACTCAACAAACTACAGGATTTTCAGTAAATTGCATTTTGGCATGGGTGACACATTTTTACTGTGCTAATCAAAGCACCACCCTGCATCATTTTGCTTGCAAATTGAGTAGTGGAACACGGTCACACTTTCATCTCAGCTTCAAGTTTATAACAGCATTTTAAACTGCTTGTCAAAGTATTATTTTTGGTTTAAAAAAATGATTGTGAATCTTCTTAGACATATGACAGCTTGTACCACCAGACCTTCTTGTAACATTTAAAGTTAACCAGTTCAAGGTCGTAGAAATGGAAACCTTTTTTTCTTTTCTTTTCTTTTTCTTTTCTTTCTTTCTTTGTAATTTGCTGCTTTATTTCAAAATATATGTCGGTAGAACTGCTGATGTTAGGAGTCAAGGAATGTGTTATAAAATCAAAGTCTCCCAGAATGTTCTTATCCAACTTTCTTATTCTTTTAGGGGCAGCATCATTGTTACATTTCTGGCTGAATCTGGCATTAATGTGATCAGTGTGTCAGGATATTTCAGTGTGTGTGTGTGTGTGTGTGTGTGTATGCTACAATTCTGTATGAAGAATATAGTAGCTCTGCTTTCTCATTTAAACCATAAAATAAATAAAAATATTGGCGTCATCCCTATTTTTAGTCCTAATTAGAAAAGAGACATTGAATCAATGGGATATACCTATGTGTTGACTCACCATTCAGCAATTGATCCAAGGGGTCTACTTTATCTGAGACTAATATGATTCACACTATTGTTACTGCTGCTGTTGTTTTAATCTATTTTATCCTGCTTTCCCTTAATAATGGGACTCAAGAGACTCACGTTGTTGTAATAGTTGTGGGCCTTCAAGTTGTTTCTGACTCATGGTGACCCTATTACGGGGTTTTCTGGGGTTGAGAATGTGTGACTTGCCCAAGGTCACCCAATGGGTTTTCATGGTTGAGCGAGGAACTGAACCCTGATCTATATAAGGCTGGAGTTTTGTAAGACATGAATCTTACAAATTATTTAAACCAGTACAGATTAAAATCCATACCAAAAGGTCAGTAACAATATACAGTCATCCCTACCAATTCATGGAGATCTGTTCCAGACCCCCCCCCCTGTAAATTGAGAAAATAGCAAATATCCAAGTCCCATTGATTTCAATGGTGGCACGTGCCTCTACTGTGTGCGTGCCCTGGATGTGTGGCATTTTGTCCCTCACCACTTGCTGTCCACAAAGGATCAGGACTGGGAACTCCAATGGACAAGTGTATGTCTAGAAGTTATTTTAAATAAATTCAACGATCTATAGAAATGAATTGTGTCCCTCTGTCTCAGCAACAGGCTAGATGACAATTTCATGTTTGCATTCCTCCTCCATTGATGTCATTCAGGAAAGTCAGTTTCCTAAATCATTGCTGAATGGTGAAAGATAGGGACTAATGCCAAGATGATTGCTTATTTCAAGTGGGATTTCTCTGCTTTATTCTGCTGTTTTGTTTTGCATTTTTAAAACAAATATAGGGTGATGCAGCAGAGGTGATAAAAACAAGCACTGGCAAATACATGTTAATTAATTTTGACACAGCATGTGTATGAAATGTATTTATATAACAATTGCAAGATGTTTAACAGAGGACAGAATGTGCCTCTGGCCAAATTTGAGCTTTAAGGTTGCCTTTGCCATGGCTTCTATATATATTACATCCCTATATTTTGAAGCACAACTTCATACAATAGATGCTTCTGGGAAGAGGCTCAGGTTTATACAAAAGTTTATTCACTTATATTCCCCAATAGGTTCACTTGGGTTCCTTTCTGTTGGCAGGTGAAGAGCTTTTTATTTAGTCAGACCTTTGAAATTCAATTCAGCAGCAGTTGTGTGTGCATGTGTGTGTGTGTTTTTGTGTGCAAAGCGCTTAACTGTATTTTTAAAAGGGTGTTTTTAAGTGTGGCATTGTGGTTTGATCATTGGACTACAACTCTGGAAACCAGGGTTCAATTCCTAGCTCGGCCATGAAACCCACTGGGTGACCTTGGGCAAGTCACAGTCTCTCAGCCCTCAGAGGATGGCAATGACAAACCTCCTCTGAATAAACTTGCCAAGAAAACCCCAGGATAGAGTTATAAGTCAGAAATGGCTTGAAGGCACATGACAACAGAACAAAACCATCTTTTGAAAATAATATCTTGTATTATATAATTCTGTATTAACTTCTGTAAAATGAGATTTTAACTTAAGACTGATTTAAATTACTGTAAGCAGCCCTGGATCCTATCTCAAGAGAAAGGGAAGGTATAATTAACAATAATGACAATTATCCTCCTCCTCTTCATCAGCCTCACAATCCTCACCCTTGTGCTCCACTGATATTCCATTAATAGAAGTGACCATCATAGGGTTTTAATCTCAGGGCTCATTCCCACTACAAAATAACCTGGTGTGGAAACCAGATTATTTTGTGATTGAATCTCTCCAGGGCTGTTTGCTCCCATTTTACTCCCCTTTGTTGTTCACACTTGGGAGTGGGGGGGGG